>JAQFZH010004348.1:0-12109 GCA_034695485.1 Entomobrya nivalis
GTAATAGTAATGGGGTTTTATGGTAAATAGGTAGAAAGAAATACTGTACTCATGTCCATAATTACATATCTCCAAAATCTAAGCAGCTGCTTTTTTTGTAGAAGAGAAAAATA
The DNA here is from genome assembly GCA_034695485.1 of Entomobrya nivalis. Taxonomy (NCBI): domain Eukaryota; kingdom Metazoa; phylum Arthropoda; class Collembola; order Entomobryomorpha; family Entomobryidae; genus Entomobrya; species Entomobrya nivalis. The sequence continues at coordinate 114 of JAQFZH010004348.1, forward strand.
AAGCGAGGAAACCACTTTTATAGCTACTGTAATACAATTCATATTATATGTACCTTTCGCATTCTTTCCTGAACTAAACTAATAAATTAGATGTAGTAAAACCTGCGGAGAAAAACACAGGAAGTTGGACATAAGAAAAAAAAAGTGAATATAAATTTTTCCTGTTGCTCCTTTTTCGCTGTTTTCTTTGACGTTGTTGATGTAAAGAAGGACGCGATAGGATAACGCAATGCGTTAAAAAAAATTATCATCATAAAAATATAAAACATTTTCAACAATTGAATTAAAGATTTAAAAAATACCCACAAACAAGAGTAAATGGGAGTACGTGATCTTTTTGAAGAGCAATGAACATTGTTTTTCGTTGTTACTTTTTCTGGTGTTGTTTGATAAAAAAAAATACCAAAGCAAGACGCACACGCAACTCATTAACTAATGTATGTATGAATGTAATGTGTGTGTGTAACTATAAACATAAAAAATATTATAAGTACACACGAAGAAGATATGGATAGATGCTCGTCGTGAAGCTTTGTTTTCTAATAGTAATATTGGTATTGCGTGGTGGTGGTGGTAGTGGTAGGTGCTGTACTGAGATTATCGTACTTTTGACTTTTTTGAATGGCAAAAAACATACAAGAGAACATTATATAGTAATTTGGTTAATGGGAAGTTGAAGTTGCATTTTATGCGGAGCACACTTTGTTCTACCAACCACCACCATCGCATCACTCACTCATTCGACAAAAAAAGTAATAATAATTTTAGTCACAAAAGAAGAAGACGACGATGATGATAAGAAAAGTCTATGAAAAAATGCTTGAAATGGAGTGAATGTGGTTTGATGGGTATATTTAGAGAGAGGTACAAATGGTACAATGGATGAGCTATTTGGTTTTATGGAGTTGTTGAGGTGAAAGAGAAAATAAAATGTATGAAAAAATTCATGCACGCACGCACTTTTCGGAATAAAAGCATTTTAGTTTAGAAAAAAGATTTCTTTGTTGTGGATTTTTTTCTTACCTTTTACGAATGGGAAGACTCTTGTTGTCAGCAAACTTAGGTGATCCGAGATAGATCGGTGATGTGGGCTGCTGTGTGTTATGGTTTTGTTGAATTGACTGATGGTTTGTGTTGTTAGCAGCGTTGTTATTTGAAACTGAAAATGAATGATTGTGGTTAGTGGTGCTGTTAGCACTGGCACTACTGCTGTTGTTGGCTCTGCTGTTGCTGCTACTACCACCACTGATGATATTATGATGAGAATGGTGATGTAAGCTCAAGTTTGCGGCTCCAATGCTCAGATCAAGTGGCGGTGGTATAGGTTTGTTCTTCCTTATTGAATGAGACGGCACTTGATGATGAGACGAAGGAGAACTTTGCTTTTGCTGATGTTGCTGCTCACCACTACCACCACACTCTTCTTGGTGATGATGATAATTTCTGCTATTCTTCTGATGTTGTTGACTTGTCGTCGTCGTATTAGTCTTGGTCGGGTTACTGAGATCAGTGGGATGCTTCTGCTCCTTATCTTCTGTTTCCTCCACTACTTCTTCATGTCTACTTGTTCGTCTTAATAATAATGTTGACGAAGATGATATTGATGCTGCTGATGCAGATGATGATGATGATTGTGAAGAATAAGTTGATACGAATGATGAGGCTGGCACTCCCAGGTTGTGGTGGTGGTGCTTCTGCTGCCCTGCGATTGATGCTGTTGAGGAGGATAATAATGATGAAGTTGGTGTTGTAGTTACCACCACTAGTTCTTCAGGTTGATCTTGAATCCTCGATGTGGTCTTATTTGAAGATATAGCCAAATCCACAGCACCACAAGAATTGGTTTCACCTTTTGCATTCGTAATAATGGTAGTAGAAGTGGTCGTAGTAGAATTACTAGTAGGAGGATTCCGGTAAGTTTGTGAATGAAACTGTTGTTGAAGATGATGATGATGGTCAAGTTGAAGTCGTCCGGCAACTGAAGATGATGATGACTTCCAACTATTTAAACTAGCTGCAGCTTCTGTTACTGTTGTTGTGCAAGATGATGATGATGATGATGATAATGCTGATGGGGAAAGAGATGAAGTTGTTGAGGAGATTAGCACAACTGGGTTCTTGGGACCAGACAACAGTGAATAAGAATGAGGAGAAGCAGCAGACGAACTTCGTGCTGGGCTTGTCGAGGAACCTACTACTGGTTGGTGGTGCTTTGATCTTGGTCCAGTTAGTTCAAGGGGGGATGACGACGATGTTGATATTGCAGAAGCTTTTGAGGAAGTATTGCCATGATGGTTATTATTTTGTAAGGATATAGGAGCAATGATACTTGAGGAAGACATGAGAGATTGTGAATGCTGAGAAGAAGTTGGTGGAGATAAAGACGGTGGTGATGATTCTCTTGCGCTACTTGTTGCTCCAACTTGTACAAATGTGGATGTTGTTGTGGCTGGTGGGGGTGGCAGCATTGCTACGGAAGATGTAGCTGAGAACATTGAGGGCGATCGCTGAGGAGATGCTCGTCTCTCTTGTTGCTCTTGTGATTGTGGGGAAGATACAGATACTGAAGATGATGGCGGTGGTGATGACCCTTCCCAGTCCATAATTATGATCAGTCAGTTGTTTTATTTATTGATCTGTTATACAAATTTATTATCTCAATCTCAGTTGATAGTTTATAATGATGACGAGATGATGCTGAACTAACGCCAATAATTTTGCGGTATGGTTCAACAGACGCTCCGCACCACTACCATCGACGCCCAAGCTCAGACATGTACAAAACGTGGATTCAGTCCAGCAGACGTCTTTTTACTTTACTGTAATGATTAAAAAATATGTAAAAATTATTAACAAATCTTTTTCCATTTGATAAACGTTCTCTTCGTCAGATCTTTCTTTAATATGCGCTTGAGAACTACTACTCTTTCCATTCTTTGATGATCAATGTTTGCATTCATTAATATTTGGTGTGCTTACGTATAAAAACTTTTGACTGATAAACAAATATACAGTTGTGAAGTATTAAAGAGGAAAGTCTGTCTTCTGGTTTGGGTGATAATGATAACACTTTTTCTTGAGCTCATTTTACGATGACAAGCCATGCAACGATGCAACGCAATGCTTTATACTTTATGGACAATAATCTGTTATATACGATGGTATTTGTGTTTTTAAAATATATACGTGTCAATGTTTTTTCTATATAAAATTTACTTTTTACTTCCTCAAACACAAAAAAAAACCTAATTTCATGTATGAAAGTTATGATGACAGGACGGAAACTCCACAACCATCAAAAGAAACCACCAAAAACGTTATCATACAACCCCTCGTTTGAAAATATCAACGCTAGTTCTTGTATACCAATTACTTTAATTTTATACCTATAACCTATAACTATAAACAGACAAAATCAATCATATTTCTGGACAGTTGAAAAACTGTCAACGATATTATGAATGGTACATCCATACATCCTATGCGTACGTATGTTACAGAAAAAAATCCAGTTTATTTAATTCTGAATCATATTCAAGGAAGTGAATTAATAATAAAAAACACTCGGTATTACATAATATATTTTTTTTGTCTGTATTCCCATATTACGTGTACATCCGGGCACAGATAATTTTAAAACAAAGTTTTCAAAAAAGAAGATTAATCAGTCGTATGCATGCATGTAGTCAATCATTTAAAAAATGAATTCCAATATATTGCAGACGAAGCAAAAACCAGACGCAGCAATTTTAGTTGTGGTTGGTGCAAGTTGTATGAAAGCGACTTGAATGATGACTGACTCGTTGACGTTCCCATCTTTTAGTTATACTAGGCTTCTTAATTGCATGTGTACAAGTATAATTTTTATACTCCTTTGCTTTTATATACTAATAACATGGCCATGGTTGTGTGTAATTATGCTGATCACTTTATATCTTCTTTGTTTCTTTATATGTGTACAATTTTGACTACTACTGTCCGATTCAAAAAGTAGCACGCCTGTTTGTATAATGTAATCTTTTGAGACAGATATATACGCTCACTATGCAGCTTTACACTCAACTTACTTACGATTAGTGTACAAGTAACTAGATAGATGCTTTTTCTCTTACTGGCTAATGTACAGGCAACTTTCTCTGTACATGCAAGATGCGCAAGTTGCCTTGAGATAAAACGGTTTTTGTGCTGTCTGTCGAACATCAAGACAAGTTTAAATAACTTTCTTGTTTAATACAGCTTCTCCTTCTAGTGGTGTGATTTGGTACCTACTTCTCTCGTCAAACACTGAAAAAAAACTGCTACTGCTGACTTGACTTTTTATATAAATTTTAATCTATCATTTCTATGGGCCCATCTCATCTGCGTATATTTTTTATGACAGCCCCAGCGCTTTTAGTGGCAGCGATAAGCCAGATCCATCTTCCATCACGGCTTTGTTAATCAGTTGCTTGTTTGCAGTCTCCCTACATGCATGCTAGTGTACTTGTCAGCCAGCGTCAGACAGAGTGGGGTGAAATAAGAGACAAAAGAGTCTCAACAAATCTTTTTATCATTTGTCAAAACTACCGTCATGATTTAATGCTTCCTACAGACACGTTGTTTTCGTTCTGGATACGCATAAAATTCATTACAAAACTATTTGTGGCCTCGTTCGTGAATTTAATTATCTTGTTTAAAAAGAAATGCTGCCAGAAGCAATTTTTGGCATACGCTGAAAACGTGTCCGTATGTCATAATGCACCGTCTCAGGTTTCATGTTCATGGTGGTTGATATTGATAACTTGTTTCATATCAGCCAACAGACAATATTAATTGTTAAATGTTTTATGAAAGTGTCGTTTGAAAATGAGCCATTAACGGATTTATTTATTGTCATTAAGGTGGCAGAATAATCAATAATTTGTATTGCTTGGAGCAGCTGTCACAAGACGTGCTTTTAACACTTTTCCTTTCTTTCTTACTACTGGAAAACACCAGCCATGTATACTACATATTAAACGGTACCTAATTTAATACGTGCTCCGACTGCGCAGTTAATTTCTTTGTGTTTCTTTTGAAAGATAAGATATTTTGCCATTAAAATATGCTCCACTTATATGTACTTCAATGAGAAGGCATAAATAGATTATTAGGTACATTTTGTACTTTTAACACGCTTTCTTAATAAAATAACAATGTTAAAAAACAACTCAACAAATAATTAAATTACTCTCCTCATATTGCGTAAGAAGTATATACACAGCCGATTGAGCATCATTGTCTTTAAGTGACAATAACAAAATCATTAAGATTAAAAAATTATCTTTGCTTCTCTATTCTAACTGGACCAGCATTTTCGTTGGATTGATTGCCTTGCTAATAATATTTATCATTTATTGTGTATTCTATTCAATAAGTACATTTCGCAAACAACTCAAGCATAAAAAAATTAACAAAATTATATATCACTCTACTTATATAATACATACTGCTTTTGATACTAACTAACACGAATGATAAGCAAATTTATTCGACTGACTAAAAATGTACATTTAAAGTAAAATGGTAAAAATAGAGTACATCATAGCATAACAAATTATACTGTACGAAAAAAGTCATAATGAAAACTACTTTCCCGTCCTCGACAGTTAGCATGAGCGACATGTTCTTTTCGTGTATGACTTGTTCTGTATGTAAAACTGTTAGATCTTTAATCTTTAGAAACATGTCACCTTATTATCTCCTTTTCGTTCTCACCATTTTAAATTTAAATATTACACAAGTTTGTACAAGATTCTATTCTGAATTTAAATACTTTACATCTGTCTGAATAATTATATCTGATGTAAGCGATCTCTAAATCTGTAAATTTTGAGGAAATGAAATGTACAACGCAAAAAACTTGGATTTGACAAAGATATGCAAATTCAGCAAAAAATAGCCACTGAAGAGTATGACCTGATCGCTTCGGTACCTCTTCATCCAGTAAAACAAAAAGACCTTGAAACCACACTTTCGGTCATTGATTTCACTTGCAAAATGAGCTTGCTAGTGCTAGTTGTAGCTTATTCGTACAATGTCTCTTTACAACGCAATATTAATTTATCTCTCTCTATTTTACTCTTATGTTAACTTTGTACACCACCCTCCTCCCATATAATATAATTATACTTGCCCTTCCATATTCTCCCTTTAGTTTTTTTATGAAGCTATTATATTGCTGTATAAGGAGATATTAAATTGTTTCTTACCTGTCAACAGTAGAGAAACGTTTAATTAGAAGCGTGAGCAATAATGATGTTGTCCAGAGTTTGCCGTTGATGCTTTTGAAATAGCCAATATCTTTATACTTGTTTGGATGTTCCAATTTATGTATCAGCGAAGATGATGATGCGATGATGATCGCTTAAATATATTGTGCTTTCAATCAAGCTAGTTTACGTAATGTTCAGCTTTGTCACAAGTAAGCACACAAAGTGTTTACTCAAATCAGTCTCGATTCCACAAACCAATTAAATTAAATTAGAATTTTTGTATTCAAAGTTACTAGTCATAAAAACAGCAGAGATTATGACTTCTTTTAATGTGAACTGACTGTGACGATGAGTGGAGTAGGAGAGAGAGAGAGGGAGAGAGGGGTGATGTGAGTGATGATGACGCTGCGTTGCTGCAGTCGGTTGTTGTTTGCTGATGAATGAGGTTATGAAAATTACAATGCGTATGTTTTGCTGTTGGGGTGCATTTTCTGTTGATTTGAAGTAATGAGTCATTCAATACCGCAAAGATTCGCTGAATGGCTCCTCTACTTAATAGTTCGGTTAAGTATACATTAACTAGAAAAAGGATTCTGTGTGCTTCTAGTAGTAGAATATATAGTAGCAATGGTGTGGTATAAACGTGGTTTTAGAGATCACTAACGGAAGTAAAATGAGATAAAATGGTATAGTTTAATACAAAAGGTAGTATAGTTGTGAATGGGTCACTTTTCAGACTTTAAGCCCAGAACACGCTGACTGTATGTTCTTGAGAGTGACGACAACGGTAAGGATGATTCACCCTGCTCTCTGGTTTCGTAAAAAAAAATTATTGCAGCGGTGTGGTAAATCATGTACTTATTTGGGTTGATATTATGATAATGATGATGAGTTATTGTCCTTTCCTTAATTTTTTGCTTACATAAACGTTCAATGACCATACACCATACAATTCAATATAAACTCTAATAAATATACAATAAAATTTATGGGTTTATACTAAATTTAATGATTGATTACAAATTAACACTAACGTACGTCTACACGTATGTCTAAAATGATGAGCTCTTTATCTCACAATTAACAATATAATTATTTGTACCGATAGACAAATTAACAATAAATTTTAGACAATAGAGCTCATGAGAAAAACTTCTTTTTTATTTGATGCAATCTACAAACTAATGAAGATCATCAATGCAGCAGAAAAGGGGTGCAGTTAACTTAAATCTATTGCAAATTGCAACCATAATACAGTTTAACAACTTAACTATTAAAACACAAATTGCTACTCTTGTAACTTATCTTATCAGTATGTAGTATTGTAATGTACAGCTTACTATCATCACTTCTTGTTTATTTCCTTTTATATTTAGCAAATCTTTTAAACGGCAAGTTTTTAAATTATCATAACCAACGAAAGCATTTTTTAACGGAGTTTTTTCAACCGAGAAAATACAAAGCATTAAAGATATATATTTTTTATCTATTTTACTTTTCTCGTTCACTATCTTTATATTTCAGCCATTTCATATTACTAAAGATCTCTTTTGTCTTTACACTATTTATAAAACAACTTTGAAAGATCCGTACTCAAGATCACACGTATGAATAAAAAAATCTATTAAATTATTTCTTTTCATTTATCTATTTACCTATAAGTCTTCATAAATGAAGGAGATTTAAAAACTGACTAATACACGGTTTGCAAGCGTAAGAGTCACTATTCAAACTTGAGAGGTTTTACATGATATTAATGATAGTGTTTGGTCTTGGTGCTTTCTTCAGCTGCCACTACTATCAACTCACATCATGAAACAACCTGATATTCTTTGATGGTCTATATTGGAGCAAAAAAATCTCAGTAGTACAGGGAATAAGGTACGAAATTTTTCAGCAACATGGTACACATACTTTTTTTGATATACGTCATCATAAAAAAGAACAAGTAACCTCCAAAATAAAACTCTATTTTTCATACTACATTAACACACCTAAAAATATTATATATGTATCATCATCCTGATTATCATTACTATTATTATTGCTACACAGCTATTACTATTATCGTACTCATCATCATCAACTTATAAGACACGGAACAACAAATATTATTATAAAAAGTCTGTTTTCTGTAGTAAGACTACTGACTAACTCTTAGTAAAGTAGCGGTAGTAGCATACAAATAGCATGTAGTCATCGGCGATCCATATAGAAAAAAAGGAAACTTGATGGTAAATTTGATGAATCACTCTTTTAGAAAATAGCGTATTATATCATGTACATTTTATGTGTGTGTGGTTCTGCTAATATGATCATTTCAGATAGATACATTAGATACCAAGCTAGAAGCAAAAGTATTACTTGTTGACTAACGTGTATCTACCACTCTGTTGCTGATTTGAATTAGACGAAGGAAATGGTGCACAAGCATTACCAACTATTTTTTTATAGTTTTTTATATGCTAAAACAAGCGGGAGTACCACTTACTAAAAAAATTCGCTTTAAACTGATAAAAAGAATGTGTGAACTATGTGTACTTGGGTCTTTAAAATGAAAAAAATAAATGCTATAAACCTTATTATTGTGGTATCAACATCAACATTTTGGCTTATGAAAAAAATGTCGGTACACATATACATAAATCACTTGAAACGAAGAAAAGGAAAAAATGTGAACTCGGCAGCCACACAAGTGAGTGTGTGTAGTTGTAGAAGTTCTTTGTTGGGATAGGTAGGTACTAAAATATGATTGGGGTTTCCTGATCCGATTCCGAGAAAAAACTGGCTGCCTTTTTATGTGGATTTTTTATATCTTTTAAAAAGCGAACTATATTATGATGATGATGTGCTGTAATGATTATCAAGCTAATTTTTTCGTCTAGAAAATTATTATTCTTATTATCTCATTTTTTACATTAATATTTTAGCGTGTGTGACTGATTATAAATTTCCTTCGTTTTTATTCTTCCTTGCACATTAAACCTTTTTTATGGCTTATCTCCCGCCCGCTTTTATTTATTTATGTACCGAAGGAAGTTAGCAAAAAATGTTTTATTATGGTTTCGCTTTACCCTGCTTATCTGTAAATGAGCTTGCGAAAAATATAGTAAAAAAAGAAAGAAAGAACGAAACGAACTATTAAGTAATTTTAACATTACACTTACTTTTATACTCTTTTCACAGTTTAGCTCATACTTTTGTTGCCGAGATTATAATTTGAGATAATCTTAACCGGATTTATGTAGTGTGTAGGATGTACTATATTGTTATCATGTTTTCAAAAATACAATAATTGTGATAATGTATGTCTATGTGGAATTTACGTATAAATATAAAAGCTACATATATACACTTTACTTCTTTTAGTACGCTACTTACTTTACTCTCTACCGTTTCTTTGTGTGTAGCTTTTAAATTGTTTTGAAAGGACGCGTGGCTATCATCACAATCGCAGTAATAACAGCGATAATAATAAAAACTGGTATATAGAAAGATATATGTATGTATGCTTATATACCATATAATTTTAACTATTTTCTTTTTGCGGTATACAAAGTCAAGAGAGAACTTTACTTTCTTCCTTTGTTGGTTGTGTTTTTTTATAGTTCGTTCGTACTCAGAGAATTGCATGAACAAACATACATGGGTTTTTAATTATGTAACATGTCAAGTTCACTTTCTGTAATAATGATATTATCATTAACTTTTTTTACATCTATGAATGCTACCTACCCCACACTAGTGTGGACTTTATATACGTACTTAACAAAGTGGAAAGACAGTAGTAGTGTTGTAGCAGTAAGAATGATATATGGTTATATGTATATATATATTTTATCAAACAAAAGAGTACAGTTTACTTACATTTGTTCCGGTGATTGTCGGTACAGTTTGATTTGATTTGAGCCACCAATTTGCTAAATTTGCTGCATGAACCCCTTCTGTTGCTGGACTGATAATATTTATTTTTATATTCTATTCTAAAAAATCACAATTAACCCTTATTCCTTCTATCTCACACTAACGCTCTATATACCCATTATAGTTTCTTTCTTTTCTTACTATTGATGATTATCAATCATTGCACAAAGTTTATATCAAGTTGAGATTGTCTGTTCACTATATGTCCGTGTTTAATACTTATAATTCTACAATGAGTAGTTCCGACTATCGACAAAAACAAACTCGGTGTGTTGTCCCTCTCTCTGGTTGTTGGAACTGTTGGAAGTTACGACGCTCAGGGAATGCTTATCATCGTCAGCCAAGAATAGTTTTGTGTTGTATATGATGCTGTGTGTCCAAACCCAATAAATAACGCAACGAGAAGGAAACGCGTAAGTTGAAAAAATATGTATGCTTTACGCGAAAGAGTTTTCTTTCATAGGACGTGCTGATTGTTGTTGTACATGCATATTAAAAAACATCGCATGTATGAGAGATGTTGATAAAAAGGCGGCGGTGTGTGCGGTGTGGTAAAATAGTAAGAGTAATGTACTTACTACTCGTCGTTGTCGTTTGGTCCGTCGATGATGATGATTATGTTATGTTGATTACCACGCTGCTGCTGAGATGATATGATGATGCAGTAGAAAATGAAAGAGTTTTACTTCAGAATGTTGATAAGAATGTTATAGTATAAATTTATAATCTCTCTCTCGTATCCTCGTCTCTCTGGAACTGTGCTAATCAGTCCTTGTGAAACTTACTCCTTTTTTTCTATTTTCTTCTCTCTCGAATCTCGACACACGACGACACCGATTTAGGATGCGACCTCCTCGTTGGAACTTTTTCATGTAACCACGTTTTTCTCAAAAAATCTTCAGAGCTTCAGCTTGATTTGGTATTAAATGTTTATAAGATGAACATGATGATAATACGATGATAATGGTTGTATTTGTATTTGCACACGGAGGAGCAAGCAGTGTAAATCTGAATTTTGGTAGTAGCACTAAGCAAGTGTGGTGTTGTAGTAGTCAAGTGGTGGTGTGTCTTTTTAAGTAATGTGTATTATGATTATTACTATTATGATTATTATTATTGGCTTGGCACAAGACAGTTATATGTGCCAAGCAGAGAAAAAAAGATAATCTTGAGCCTTGTGCTTTTACTACCACACTATTAAAACAAACTAGAGTACACAGATAATATCCTCGTCATCTCGTTCGTCTTCTTGGTGCGCGCTACTACAGAATTTTTACTACTTACTCCGCTCCACACAAAATGAAGAAGACAAGTGCTTGTGTGTGTACGTGTATGTATATATTATGCCGACTTCACTTGACTTGCTTGCTTGATGATGTCTAAGAAAAGAAGAGCAACAAGAAACCAACAACTCTAACAAAACCGAACCTCCTTTCTACTTGCGTATCCTCTCTTCTCCACTTCAATCAGTACTGCTCGCTTGCTCCCAACAAACTTGAATCTGTTTCATGTTGACTTGTCTACTTAAATATCTTCTTCACCAACGACGACTCTGCGAGAGAGAGGAAAAAATACCAGCGCTATAGCATCCACAGCAGCCAAACCAGAGCCAGAAGAGAAGAGAGCACAGGAGTACGGATGGACGGGTGAGTTTAGAGAAAAACACATGAAAAGTAAGTAATAAACGTATATTACATGCGAGAACGTAAGTTCAAGTTCTTTTTTACTATATTTTTTTTGCCCCGTCGTTCCTCCTCTTATTGTATGTATGTGTGTATTATGTTGATGATGATGTGAGATGTGCGTACTCTCGGTACACTTCTCCTACTTTGTTTTGTG
>JAQFZH010004349.1:0-12108 GCA_034695485.1 Entomobrya nivalis
ATGATGTCCTTCATTCATTGTCCTTTTTATCCAGAAACGCAATTTATAATAATAAAAAAACTTAAATACGCAGTAGTCAAGTTATCGTATCTACTCCTCCGCCTCCGTTGCTCTGTTTAGTAGAAAATTGATAAGAAGCAAGGTTTATTCTGGCCTACCCTGGATCCAGTACACTAATGTAAGAAAGCCAAAACCACCAAAGCAAAATAGCACCCAACTCAACTTCCTTTCTAACAGATCAGAACAGTTTGCTCTCGTCTCTCGTTCCAGCAAAAGAAACAACAGAAGGGACGCGACACACAGCAGACTCTGGCATGGGCTGAATTAGATTTTCTCTCCTTCAAAACCCTTTTGTTGGCTTGGCTAGCTCACACGAGAAGCGCACATGTTTTAGCGATGATGATGATACTTTTTTGATTTTCCTAGCTTTTCATTTTCATAGTCATTCCTCCTGAATGCTTCACTTATATTTCTATTACACTCAAATGTTGAGCCTCCTCTCATCTTCATACCCGTCCCGACCGACAATACCATTTATTTTGTTAGAGAGCCAGTTTGTCTGCGACCACGACCACTCTACTCTGCTCTCCTATACCGAAGGTGTACACGTACATACTACAATTAATTGCCTTAAATTGTCTTGCCTTTTGTTGTTCTCCTCGTCGTACCAAAAATAACAAAAAAATCCATCAGTGTACTAAAAATGCATACAATACAGAGATCCGTCATCATGTCTCTGTGGTAGAAATGAATAGTTGCACCAGCAGCAAAACTACAAATGTTTTGTTGGGTTAGTTAATAATAACGTTTGTGAACTGAGAACATCCTGTCTTGACTCTCTGTTCTCTTTTGTGTCTCTCTGACTTGACTACACAATTGCACCCGTTCAATAACTCCCATCCAAAATGCAATGATAATATTAGTTAAGCTCATCATTATCTATCGTCATACTCAACCACCAACATCTCTTCAAAAAAAAAGTGTGTACTCTTTTTATTAGTTCCAGTGCAGTTGGCACACACCACCACAAAAAAACAACGTTTGCACACACTTGAAACGTTTTGTTTATGCTCCAGTTGTTCTTGTTGTCGTTTTTTTGTGTGTGCCTTCTTGCCACCTATTCAGAGACTATTAACAAAATCATCATGGAAAACGCATTTTCATTTGTACTTCTTTTAAAACCCTTTTCACTGCTCACTCTACCTATTATCATGTATCCTACCTCTCTCTCTGGCATACCAACACTTAAATAAAACCCACCACTCTAATGAATATTCATACCAAAACCCTTTTTCTATTTTGTACCTAAAAAAAGTTTAGCAAGTGTTCAATATTGTCCTCTCTCAGGAATACACATGCCATCCAATGCATCGCAACATATTTAGCTTGTGGGAAAAACGATTGTCCAAAGCATAATAACAATCCTCTAATCATTACCACCACTTAAGCTACTGCTCTACTAAACGTTATCTTTATAAAAGCATGTGATAATCATAAAAAAAGTAGGAGTGGATGGACTATTTATACCCAATTTCATCTCTGATCTGATTTTTTACAGAGATTGTTATGTTATATGATAAAAATAATAGTGGTGTTATTTACGATCTGGTAAAAAAACGCTCCTAGAAGTATATGGTGTGGTGTGTGGTGTTGATGCTCAGAAAATAAAACATGATGTAAGATTACTATGTAAAGTTACATAAGTCAAGTCACTAGTTTAATTTCTCTACCAAAAATACTTGTTTTACTTTTAGGCAGCAGCAGACTGGGTTGTTTGCGTGGCTGATGTGATGATGGAATATCCCAAAGGAAATTTGAGTAGGCAGGTAAGTAGTAGTAACCAAAATGGACATTATTTTATTAGCAAGTAAGCTTTGGTAAAAGAAGAAAAGACACAAGAGGAAAAAAACAGGTTTCAATTTTCAACTTAAAAAAAAAAACGATTCTTTTAAGTTGATAAACAATAAGCAAATAAAGTAGAGTGCTAAGATATGTATGTATTTTTTCCAGTAAACCTTATTCTCTTGTTCGTTGGTGGACCCATGACACGACGTTTGCTGGGTTTGACGTTATTTTTCTCAAGAAAAAAAATTCTGAGGACAACTCTCTTTTTTATTTGTTGACTTTTTGGACTTGAGAGAATGAGTGAATAGATGACCACCACCAGTAGTAGTTCTGCTGCCGCCATGTTTTATGATTCTTTCACAGAAGAGCTGACGGCGATGACGCTGAATGTGGTCGTTTAAGCTTACTTACTACATAACAAGCTTTATTGTATTCTTGCTTGTTTTTTCTTAACATTTTTACTCAGTCAGTTGGGTCGGTCGTGGTGTGATTTATGTATCCTTTTGACTTAAATTGATTTTTTTTTGTTCGGATCGGACTTGAGCGAGCTGAGCTGACGACAACAACTCAGGAGTGTATGTAAACGCGTGGGAAGTAGTAGTCATTCAAGTAATAATATTGGTCAACATGCAATAATTTATTGGAGTATAAAAATTTTGAAAGTAAAGTTAGTGCTCCATGAAATATTTAACCCTTTTCCTTTCAAAAGAAAATGATCTGTGCCAATAATTACTTGGATGAATATGGTTATTGTCGTATTAACCTAAATGACATGACACATGACTTTCGATGACAATGCAAAAAATATGTTTTGATAGCTATTCATATATTTCCACATTTTCAACTTGTGACAGTGAGTCAGAAAAACAAAAGACAAAGAAAAATAACACAACTTCCTTTTTTTTGTCTCATTTGCTGTATTTCGTTCGTAAAAAAGTAGGATGTATGCTAAACCACATCTTCGCATCTGTCTACACATCTGTGTTTCACCGACTAGCAGATTTTTTTATGGAGTACAAAAAAAAGTAGAAAAATAATTCCTTCATCATCACCAGAAAATCGTTTTTTAAGACAACGAACCAACAAGTAGATAAAGTATTTTGTGATGCACGACGTGTCCTAGGGTGAAGCTGAAATGATGATGATGATGGGGTAGTTTTGGTTTCGTGAATGTGATTGGATCGGAGTGTGTGTTTTATGGAGTGCGATATTGTTATTATGATTATTTTGTCAGAGGTAGCCGAGTAGCAACACGTACGTATTTTTTCAGATTTCGACCGACTAGTCGAATCTCAAAAACAAGAACACACGTAAAATACATTCACGCATGCAGTATGCAGCAAATACAGTTTAATAGTCAACGTTTTCTTTCTTTTTGAAAAGATATCGGTTTACGTTACAATTTGCAATTCAAGCCAAGTTAAATACGGATGTACTCTCTGTACTCTATTCTGACGCAATAAACGTTTTAGTCTCACGCAAATCTGTAGAAAAACAACGTATTGTTTGAGTATTGCTTAATTTGGTCCAATTTCGTTCCTTTTTGCGGAAAAAAAATCTGCTCTTATGATGATGAATCATACATATATTATACGTTCCCTTGTTTTATGACACAACTTAAATATAAGTTGGCTGAGCTTGTATTTTTCAAACATGGCCGACATTTCGACGCACAGCTTTATCTTTAATAGCATTCCTCAAATTTCGATAAAACTTGATCTTTCTTTAGCTAATGTACTACGTTTGACCTTTTTTGTACTTTAGCCCAACAAAACAAAGTTTTTAAACTTTACTCAAGAAAAGTTACTATACAGAGCCGCTTTCTATTTCAAAAGTTTACTTCAACCGGAAACAGTATCTTCCTCATCGGAATCCTTAGCATCAAACAAACGTCACATATGACAGAGTTGCTGCATGCGCAGCGCATTTACCAAACCATATTCTTCGCTTGAGCAGTACAAATAACAGATCAAAGAGAAAACTTCTTTTCATTTCATTGACGTATCTTCTTTCACTTTTGCTACTCTCTTTATAAAATAAGTTTACTTAAGTTCATTCAGTCACAACAATACAAATTGCCTTTCAGAGAAAGTTTACAACAAGTGCGTGCAGTGCACACACAAATACTTCCACACGCACTATTACCACCATTTTCATGTATGTATGCCATCCAAAATAAATGATCGATTGGCATGTTATTTATTTATTACAAAAGGTTAACCATTTTCTCGGAAACCAATTTCCAACCCTTTTCCAGGTAAAGTATCAATTACAACTTTTCCATTAAAAACCACTTTAAAGCTTTTTTCAAGGGTAAACCGAAACTTCAAAAAGTACATTCCATTACACACGTATACATACATATTATGCTACACATCAAGTCACATTATGCATATCATGTTAAATACATACATTTGATAATTTGATGCAAAATTTTGAATGACATTTCTCATCTGATTTTTTACGACATCCCCATTTCCGTCTATGCAATGCAATGTCATGATCATATGGTGTATGGCCTATCATGTTTGTTTGATGGCGAAATTCATCATCAACCTATCAAAAATACATATCATGATAAACTTAATAAACTATGCACTTTTCTACATTTTTTTCTCAAGACTCAAAATAATCTCATCTCAAAGAAAAGTCAAGGTTAAATCATTATATTATTAGCAATTAGCAATCCAATCAGTCGAAAAAAGAAGAAGAAAAATCAGAGGACTCAATGCATCTCTTATTTTTCAGCTGTTTTTGACTTGAGCAGCATAGCAAAAATGATCCACTAAACGTTAATCTTCAAATGAAAATTATTTAGATAACTGCACACATTTAACGAGTCAACAGAGTAAAGTAGACGAGATTCTTCATTTTATTGGATTTATCGGACCAAGTCATGCGTCATGCGTACTTTTTTCTTCGTCGCTTGTTTTTCCTCTTATCTTTATCGCCATTCATGCGTACATAAGCAGTTACTTTACCATTCTCAATGCAAAAAGAAGATATTTAGACTTAAAAAATAATCATTTTTTCCCCAATTTATTTTTTCCGCTAGAGCAATCTGCTGCTGCGTGCATGAATGCTTGTTGGGTATCTAATTGAATGGATGGTGAGGTGAACCGTGAGCCATGATAAATATAGCTAAAATATATACATGCAAACTTCCATATCTATGATAAGCGTGTGCACTATTTAAAAATCATTTAAGAACTATATACTGTTAACTTGAAAATTTACAGATATTTTTATTGGTTCTAAAATAGGCGTAATTCAATCGGCTAAAATGACTGCGACGACACCAGACACCAACTCATTACTTATTCATTCATTCGTTAAGTTAATCAATTCATTTTGATAATCACTCCATCAAACCATCTTCTCCTTCATTTCGAAAACTCTCCTCTTCTAATAAATAAATAATTCAAAAGAGTTTGCCGACTCGACTGATTTGTCTAATTCATTATTCCAATCTACAAAAAACATGTCTTATCTATTTCTGTATTTCAGTAAAGTACATAAACTAACCTATCACTACGTGTATACAGTAATACAGACAGATGCTCTCTAATCTCAAGATGAGGAAAATGTGCTTTTGATAAACTCGATCAAATCAATGTCAATTCAAATGAACTAAATCACTTCTTCTTCTGCGACTGTGACTGCGAGGTAGGTGGCGTAAACAAAAATATAATTTTACTTTGTATGTGCAAAGGAATACATAAAAATAATGTGTCTTGTCTGTAGACATAGGTTTCAAGTGATTTGTCGTGCCACTGTATATAATAATAGTAAGTTGAACAAAATGCCACCTGAATGGCACCTGTGCAATTATATTCAACTCACATGCATACCTAACTTTAAATTTATGAACATAAAGTGTAGCCTAGCCTAACCCAGAATAATGAAATGTTAAAAAAAATTAAATTAATGTTTGAATTAAATGAAACACTAATTTTTTAAATAATGGACTCAATGAGAGCTACTAAAACATTTTTATTTATCTTTAATCCTTCCTCCCACTATACCATATTTTCAGGCATGTGTACACATAACATATTTACCTTCCACCTTTCTCCCCATCCATCCCACAACATACCGCTACTATTATTATCTCAATTACAATTTCCTTTTTATTTTCTTGTCTTGTCGACGACGACGACGATAATTGTCCAATCAAATGTAACATGATATGCTCTCCCTCACCGCCTGCCTCTCTGCCTCTGCCTACCTACCACCACACCACTTACTATTTACTATTACCTTGTACTTGTACCATTCTTCTGTAACCTCACACACAACAAAAGACAACAAGCCATGTATTATGTAGCCGGACACAAGAAGGACAAGACAAGCTTCTTGGCATGGTATTGCACACACACACACCACCACAAAAAAACTTTCTACAAGCTTCTCTTTCTCTTTTTACTGCGTCCTTTCTCCTTCCTCACTTTCTCTCAACAAAACAAAAAAATACACAGCAACTGCTCGCTCACGTATACATACGTTACGTACACATTCGCAAATGCGTACACGTACTAATACATAATAACTTTATCAATTCGTAAAGCACATATACATAAGGCACATACATACATGTGTATTTATATTCATGTCATTTTTTGACAATTGAGTAATTTTTTTTTAAACCTGTAAACATTTTTTTAAATGCATAAAATAATCGAAAACTCACCTTTTATTTTTATGTGTTAATTTTTCCCATTAAAATCCAAGTAATGTAGTTTCAATGCAATATATATGTTCACGATTAGAATCGCATCTATACACAACAGCAATAAAATATTTTACGCTTTGTAATAATCACACACCTGTGCTGTGTTTTGAGATGTATGTAGTTTCATTACCTCACAGCAATAAAAATGCGTACCACATACTTGACAGTGTAAGGCGAATTATATTGTTGGTTTAATTGCTTTTTAACACATTAAGTGTATTTTCACTTTTTTCTTTTAAACTTTCACTGTTTCACTTTACTAATGTCAGTAAGTGAGTTGACAAGCTAACCATCCAACTAACTTGCATTTGCATGATTAATTTTGTTTATAATAATCTCATTAAGCTTTATAATAAGTAGGTATGCATTGTTGTACACGAGAAAAATATTTATTTTCCTTTCTGTTTCCCCGACACAATGCTTGTCTAGTCTTGTGTGTATGTCTTGTCGAGTGTTGGCATCCAGCATGACAACGTGCTCAAGTATAAAAAACCAAAGCAAAAGGGAAAAATCGATAGAATCACCTTCAACTCTTTTTTTTCTTTCCTCCAAATCACATTTAGAATATTCTCTCTTTCTTTTCCAACATTTATCCAAAAATTCACAAAAAAAACACAATGACACACGGCAACAATAACGACTCTCTATAAACTTAGCCAACTCTGATCTGATCACAATCAAAGTACCAATTTATTCCACCGGAATTCACAAAAAAAAAAGTATTTCAACTTGTGTGAAAGCACACACATGACAAATATATACACTGACTTATTTGACAACAGTAAAAATTATTAACGTGCACCAATTATTATACAGCACATTTTTTTAAAATCCATTACTCTATCTGTCTGTCAAATGACAACCATTTAATAGTTTGCACCATTAAAAACCACAATTATCACTGCTAATTATTTTCTATTTTTACTTGTTTGTCTACATTGTAAATCGGATAAAAAGAAGCGCATGCACAAATTATTTAACCCTTTCATTTGAAAATCTCAAATATTTCCTTTACAATATTATTATATCCGTGCTGTTTATATTTATCATTGCTAAAAACACAGCTCTCACACAACAACAAAAACTTCTCTCTCAGAAAAAAAAATCTCCAAATTTTTTATTTTATTTTCGCTGCACAAAAACACACACTTTGCACGGCACTTCTCTTGTTGTTACTTGTGTAAAAGAGGTACGACAACTGCGAACTAAAGCGAAGGATACAGCCAACCTAGCCTAACCTCTATACTCAAAAAACTCACCAGCAAAAACTCTTTAGCTTCACTTCTTCAAAAACACAGCAGCAAAACCATATCTCTTCTGACTTAACTTGACTTGTTTTTCTCAGTCTCTCTCTCTCTCTCACACACAAGCAGTCTGTCTGTTTGTCCGACCGAAATAAATTCTATCCATCTACCAGGCATGTTAAATATGTATATATACTTTTCTGTATGGAAAAAAGAGTAAATGTATGGAACTCCACTCTACAGAGACTAGACACAGGGAAAAAAATATTCCATTCTACTCGCTTCTCCGACTAAACATCACCGACACCACCAGTAAAACTAGTAAAACGTACTCAATTGTATCATGTACCATCTCATCATACATACGAGAGATACACAATGCAATGGTGGTGGTGGATGGTGGTGGCGGTGGAGTTGGAGATGATGATCATGATCATCATCATGACGATGATAATGATGATGATGTGATCTGATCACCACCACCAACACTATTATACACATACATTGTACAACTAACTATGTTGCATTATTGCATACATATCTTGTTTGGCTAGCTTAACTCTTTAGAAAAAAAAGGACAAAACCAAGAGGACTTGTAAAAAAGAAGGATGAACAAACCAAAAAACATGATCATCATTATCATCGTAGTCGTCTTCAACTTCAACATCATCGTCATCATCATCCCCAACAACAGCCCGACAACAACAACAACAGCAGCATTAACATCGGAGCATCAAGCATCATTTATTTTCTTCTTTACATTTTTTTTGTTCTTCTCTCTCCACTTGTTTAAGTCTTCAGCTTAGAAACAACAGAGAATTTATATATTATGTATTTTTGCGTGTGCCTCTGAAAAAGTGGAGAGTTGAGTTGCTGCGAGATGTGGTGTAATGTTGTTACTTGTCTTAAAAGAAGTTAGCAGAGAAGGAGCAGTAATAATCCAACATTTCTCAGTAGACCTGCTGCTGTCTTGGTTGTTGTGCTTTGGGATGTCCTTTTTTCTTACTTTTTCCTTCCTTTTGTTAAATATGTATATGTAATACATAAACAACTTTAGCAAAACTGTACCTTACGTCGCTACATTCTACATACATTTATTTGTTATGCCTGCCAGCAACCATTTTTCTTGGTAAAATACAAAAAGGAAGATGAAAATGAAACAAAAAAAAAAGAAGCGCAGCGGCTTCCTTTTTAAAAGACACACACGGATAAACTATAATGTGTATACATAATATACTACCTTAACTCTTATGCGTATGCCTTGTGCATACACACGTATTTTAATGGACACAGCATTCCATTCTATTTCAGAAGAAAAAAATAGTTTATTATTTTTAAAATATATGGTCATCTCATCATCATTTGAGTTTGTAGATATCACTGCACACTGCTTTTTACCTAATATATCATTTGAGCAGCTCAATAGAATATTTTTACTAGTATTTTCCATTATTAGCAAATAAAGCATATATATTGCACGCTACTCACTTATATAACTTTACTTGCTTGGAAATCCTTCTCTTGTTCGACGGCTCCTCGACGGACAGGAAGGGAAAAGGCAAAGAGAGTGATTGCGATGCGAGAGAAGAAAAAAAAGAATTCAAGAGACGAAAAGCGAAAGAAATGGAATGGCAACTCAACTCCCAACTCAGCTCTCTGTCGTATTTTTTTTCCTTTGGCTTTGGCAACACCAAAAAAATGAAGAGGAGGTTTGTTGAGAACGAGCGAGAGAGAAAAAACGTTTGATTTTGGAATAGAAGTAAGATAGGTATATACACTCTGTACACGATGCAGATGCAGTGCCAGCGTTTTCACAGAGAACAACTTCCATGTAGACAATATTTTTTTTTAACGTGGTAGAGAATCGCAAGATTGCATATTATTTTGTAGCAAGTACGTACGCAGCGTACTCAAAAGACATGTCTCGAAAAAAAAGGTTTTAGTCTGCGAGAACTGAGAAGCGAGTCAGCTTGCTAGTGTAAAAAGAGAAATGAAAGGGTTAAGGTATTGGATGGAGGAGATGTGTACTACTGCGTACATATCATATATCTTACCTTACTTGCTTTGCTAATATATCTATATTTATTCCAGAGAAGAAAATATAGTGACCTTAAGAAAAAAAAACAGGATGTTTTAGAGGTCTGGTATAACCTTTCCATATTATTGTAAAGCGCTGCGCTGAGCAGAGAATTCAATTCAGCAGACCAAAACGAATGGATGGATACATGGACTGACTCACTCAAACATACTCTCTAAGCTGTTTGTGTACAAGAGCTCTGTTTTTTTCTGCGAACTACGTCTTCCATCTCTCTTTATAGCCATTTCGCGTGTGTCTCTGTATTACATTGCGCGCTGCTACTTTGAAAACATCGTAACTTGAACACATTTTCAGTCTGTTTCATGTTTCTAAAGAAAAAAAAATCCTATCTCGTTTTTCCTTCTATTCATCCATTCCATTGTAAAAGTACACACAAATAATATGCTCAAACTCATGATGCTCTGGCAATGAAAACACTACACGTATAAGTTTTACGTATATTTTTGCATTTTATTTTCTTATGCTTTACTTTTACTGAGATATTATTATTCATCATCACCAGAAACTGTGTAGTACCAGTCCAGTCTGGTAACTTGTAAAATGCTCATGTTTTGTTCAATTTTTTTTTCTGATGAAAGCATATAGTAGCCAAGCTACTTGACTTTGACTTGCTGCTGGATTTGTACACGGTGTCATCTCATAAATGGTAGGGTAAATGCAGAAACTGCGTATTTTCTTGTTCAAATAGTTCCGAAGGAAAAGCTTAGCTATTATTACATTACTATTTTTTTTATTGTGTGGCAAGCCAGTAGTAGGAGGAAGGTGAAGCTTACAAAGAAACCTTACAATTTTTGTTTTTGCAGCTTTACCTTTTTCAACTTTACACTTTCCTTTTCTAGTTGGCCTAGGTTTGGTTAGGCTGGTTGTATTCTTGTATTTGTGGATGGATGTGGTTGGCTTGTTTTCCAAGTTGTAAGCATGCAGCAGTTGTAAAAAAGGGGAAAAAGGTTTTTTATGAGATATGATACCTTACGCAACGCACATGCGGTAATGTGATCTGATAATGATGATGGTATGATGGATATGTAATCTCCCGCGCTCTCGCTCACTCTCAAATGTAAAGTAATTTTTGTTTACGAAAAATTTCTCAGAAAAAAAAGTATCGTGAAAAAATATTTTTCACTGATGTTTATCGAGTATATCAGTTTCATTCGAAAAAACATTTAACCTGATGCGATGCAGGCATTTAATCAACTAAATACACATATTCTCTGGCTGGATTCAGTTCATCCATTTTACTAACGATTATAGGTATAAAGCTTATGGCACCATTTTTTCCGAGAATCTACTTTCTCAGACTCCTTAACCCTTTTCCGGCTGAAGCAAGCTTTTAAGTCTAAAAAGACGGAAGACGGGGATTACAAAGATGAGATGCTTATTTCCTGTCAATCCAATCCTCCCAATTGCATTACAGCAGTATTTTTAAAGCATGCTTGCTTGCTTTGTATATTGATTTTGAATATTATGAACATTTACATCTTTATTTATCGTTCCCATTCGAAAAAATGGGCGGATCTGTATTGTCTTTTGTTTCGGTACTTATTCTTCGTCGCCGTGGTCTAAATTGTCAAGAAAAGTCTTAGACCCACCACAACAACTAATTTATTAAAGTTTTTTTTCTTGCCATTCTCTTCCACTCGTTTATAGAGAGAAGTCACAGTGGTGTTTACATTGGCTGCTTTTCTGCTATGCCAGATGGATATGTTGAAGAGAAAGCTATTCATGCAGTCATGCATTTCATGTTAACTGACTTGCTAGAGGAGAAAAGGACAGAGAAAAAAAACATTATATCTCTATTTCATGTGTTTAGAGTGCGCAAACTTGTAAATAGGGTAATAACTAAAAAAATAACTCAAATTTTCTTGCATGTTTGTTCTTCTATCTCTGTCTTCTCTTCACAGTCATATCTACTTTCTGCATATTTGTAAGCCCACACAATCCATGCATTTCTCCTCCATCCTCCACCCTTCCCTCTGATGCAAAAGACCGGGTATTATGTGAGGATTAGGTGCATTACACTTACATGATCTACAACAACAACATTTACACACAGAGAAACAATTTATTTTTATCTTATGCTGGTGATATGCATGATGTGACATATATGATATATAATCCGAACAGAGTGGTAATGTCAATTAAACCTAATAGTGTACTTTTTAAGCAGTCAGTACGCTGGAACTGCTGCA
>JAQFZH010004350.1:0-12107 GCA_034695485.1 Entomobrya nivalis
TGAGATTTGACCATTTCCTGTGAATTGTACACCAAAAATTACAGCAACGAAGCAATGCCAACCTCTGACCTAGTCTGCGAAAAGTAATGTGTGTATTTTTTATAGATTTTCCATTCAGAGAATTAAGTTGTAACTTTCAGCGACTTTTTTTTCTTCACCAGTTCGTAGTACACTCTCTCATTGACCATGTTTTTACACAAGGTACTTCACATCATAACATAAATACACGCATTATCGATTTTTTCTCTTTTAGTTCTTCGGATCGTAACTTAATAACATGCAATAATAATAACCGTACTGTTTTGTTGCAGAGAAAATAAACAAAAATTGTTAAAAAGAGAACAACAAATGAACAAGCAAAGAAACCGCGACAAGAAAAAAAGAGAAAGACAGACAGGCTATATAATTGGCCTTACATTCTCAGTTTATACTTTATACAATG
This sequence comes from Entomobrya nivalis, assembly GCA_034695485.1. Classification (NCBI taxonomy): domain Eukaryota; kingdom Metazoa; phylum Arthropoda; class Collembola; order Entomobryomorpha; family Entomobryidae; genus Entomobrya; species Entomobrya nivalis. The sequence goes on from JAQFZH010004350.1 coordinate 443, forward strand.
TTATTTTTTATCATAATAGTAAAGTCACTTTGCAAAGTTTTATAAATAGTCAACTATACAAGTCAAGTCAAGTGGAATTCTTGACTTGACTTTTTTATCTTTTTTGGAGTCGAGAAGTTTACGACAGTGCACTTTGACATAATAAAAAAACAGCCAGGCGAAAAAAGGTTTTGTCGATATTACTACTATTTTTAGTACATCTCCTTAAACAGAAAAGATGATACTTCTCTTATATATTTCCAGTACCCTACCAAAAAATACTACTACTCGACTTCCAGGATGTAATTTTTCTTCCTTTTCTTTTCTTTATCCGAAACACCGTCATGTCATCATGATCGCATGAAGAACAACTTGACTACTTGAAGATGATGATGATGTATACTCAAAATTCAACGAAACAGTCTTTTTTTGCTGGAACTTGGTTTTTATATCGATCGTAAAAAAAGTACTAGCTCAGCTCAGCCCAGCAGTTATTTTCTCCAACAAATATAATAATAATAACAGTATACATCTTATATTCTGCTCGGAAAGCCTGCCTAGATAATCACTAACATTGGCTAGGCCAAAGTTTCAGAAAATATAACAGTTTTCTTGCCTTTTTGTTTTTGTTGTTGTTGACTTGTGTAATAATAATAGCCTGCCATCACGGTCATATCATCAACATCATCATTGTGGTGATCATAACAGTGAAAAAAAGTAAAGGGAAGGGAAAATAGCTGACATTAAAATGTAGGATGGAAAGGACACATAAATGAGAAGGGTAACAAACCCCACTACCAAAAAAAATAACATTCAACTAAAACTGAACCAGCAAAACCAAACCACAAAAAACTCTGCTCGTATGAAAAAATCGAAGAAGGAAGCAAGTTTTGTAAACGCCATTGCTATTTTGATTCGAATGAACCTGCACAGTGCACACACGCACACACACACAGGCTTCTTTGTATTCCAGTTTTTTTATTCATTTAGAAAATATCCAGCAGTGGAAATGCCACTGCCACAAAAAAAACATCACATCGACATCGCCACTGCCACCGCCGCCATCATATCATCGTCATCATGATCATCAGTTTAGTAACAACGAAACCAAACCACCCAATTGTACACACTGTACATGGCTTAGCGAGAAAAGAGCAAAAAAAGCTGCTGTGCTGTTTTATGTTCAATGTTGAGAGAGAAAATGGATCAATTCTCTTGTTCAGCTATGTAGTCGACGACGTTGGTTGTTGTGTGTGCGCAAATTCAAGTGGAAGGGAGAATAAAAAAAACGGGGAGAGAAGTGAGACTCTCTCATAACACCAAAACTTGCATGTATGCCACGTAGACTCTTTTTTAACAGCATTTCACTACACTTGCTTTTATACGTAGCTTTGCCTTTTATATTTATTCTCCAGCAGAGGAGTAAAGGAGCAGAGTCAAACGACTTTACTTTGTATACAAAAAAAACTACATTACATTATTACACACAAGCAGCATGTATGGTAGAAGGAAGGCTTGATGTTCCTCTGATGATGATGAGATAGGCTTTTTTGGTAATAATGTCGTTCAGTCGTTTTTTACTCAAGTAATATAAAACGTGAACGGAGAACACTTTGCTTGGTTCTAGTTATTATTCTTAAAGGTTTAATAGTCAAGTTGGAATTGTATACTTATAAGGCACATATAGAAGATTTAGTGGTACGTGTGCAGGGAACATAAATGAGGAAAGATGGATCGTGCTTTTTTGCTTCTTTAGCTTGCTGCGGTGGTGGTAGTGATGTTGGCAGGAGAGAGCGAAATGGAATATAGTCTAAAAAAGTGAAATGCAATGCGGCTGCTAAAAATATATCCATAAAGTGGGACATGGTTTTCCGAGAGAGTTCAGTTCTGCTGAGAGTCAGTCGGAAAGAACTAAGAGACATTTAAAAAAGTTGTAGTAGAATGCATCTCTGGCTGCATTCACTTCACACTCATACAGAGAGAGAGAGAACCGGGCTAGGCAAAAGGAATAGAGCTGTAAAGTAGAATAGAATGACACACACACATGTGTAATGTGTATACTCTTTGAGTACACATGTTATTATTTTCACCAGAAATGTGTGTATATGGAGGTATAATAATATAGGGAGTTTTATTTATATCATCCCACACACACGCACGCAGAAAAGTACACATGTTACTTTACTAATAGCAGATGGTAGTGAAGAAAAAAATTCTTTGACTTGTTATTTATGTGAGCGAAATTGCAATTGGGATTGAGTGAGAGAGATTATGCGTGTAAAAAACATGAATTTTAAGGAGGGAGAAAACGACCATTTGGTTTGGTCTACTTTTTTTAGTAATAGTATATTGCTGTACTTACTGAGCACGATTATAATCGTACTTTCTCCCTAGTGTAGTAATTCCGAAAAAAAACTAACGGCTTATGATGATATATGGGTGTGTGTAAAATTTCATGAAGGCCAAACAAGACGTAATTAATTATGTCACACACTCACAAAAGTAGGGATTTAATAGTACATTCAATGCTTTAATTGCATTTTTTGCAGATGTTGTTTGTAGATGGGCTTTTTGCCAGTTAGCCATTTGGTCAGGATATTATTTTTGGGTTGGTTCTTCCAGTCTGATGTTACAGTAGACTCGTGGAAAGTTAGTAAACATGGCATTGCAGCAGTGTACTTCGTCTTAATTTTTCATTTTAATTCGGATAGTTAAAAACATAAAATATAAAGAAGACAGTTGTTGTTTCTAATTTTTTGGGGAAAAGAACGCAATAAATTCGTATAAAATTTCATTATTTAAGAAAATACATTAAACTCATAACGTCATAACTCATTCATTCAAATTTCCATCAAAGTCAAATTGTTTTTCTGTTTACTTCACTTTTGCATAGCTTGAAAGGAAACGTATTATGTATGTTATGTAATGAAGAATTACACTGGAGAGAAAAAATGTTGTAAACAAGCTTTTTTCCTTCAAATTAATTTTTTATTTTATGTTTACTGCTTGCATTCCTCAACAATATTTAGGTAAAAGCATAATTTAAGCTGCAGACTTTTATGAAAACAAATTTAAAGCTAATTTTATCTGAATTGTTCCGATAAAATTCACTTTGAGCTTCGAATATTGTTTTTTAATATATAAAGTGAATAAAAAGTGAATTTTTATTGTTTATGCATACTCAGCTAAATTTCGTTGAGTTTCAGACAATCAATTTCATCTTAGGTTATCATCCAGCCACATTATTTTTAATATGCCTAAATAAAGTAACCAACTCATATGCCACGTCAGCAAAATATATTTGTAATTATGCTGTTCTTGTTCGTGATAAAATGTTTTCCAAGTCTCCGACCGAACTACAACTAAGTCCAGATCAAATATTTACCCTTTTCGTCTACTGATTTCCATATCATATCATCCTCCATTCATGACGCCACACAAACATACACACAAGTAACATCGAAAACCATCTATGTCAGCAAAATAAAAGTAAGAAAAAAACTTTCCTGTCAAAGTTGAGACTTTGGTGTTATCAACAACTTTCATTCACTGACTAACTCACTCACTTTAACTCAACATCATATAGTACTGATGAATTGAAAATGTGAATCTAATCTACTCTGCACTACGAAGGAGATATCTAAATATGGCTATCGTAAAATGACGGTTTTCAAGTCAAAACAAGCAATGCAGTTCTCCTTATCTGCACATTAACTGACGAGAAGAGATAAATAAAATGTTTATGTTCTTCTTTAGAAGGATATTTTTTCCAAGAAAATTATGTCATTTCATTAAGTATTCATTAAAATGAAAGAGTCAAAACATCACAAAAGCAAAAGAGGAGTGACGAGCCAGAACTTGTCATCCAGCCAATCAAATTATATCAACATCAAAGGCACACTGACTATTCTACCGTTTCATGAAGGGTAATGCACACAGATACATGTATCAGTAAACTGTGTAGTTTCATAAACGGGAAATGTGTTGTCGCTGATTTTGCCTGGAGCTTATTCTGTTTGTGTTTGGATGAGAGGAGTTTTATTTTATGCTAAAAGTTTAACAAAGTTTATTCCTTGATTCTTTTATACTAATATTTTTTCGTGGAATTTATGGGTCAGTGAAACAAGAAGAGAGTGAAAGATAGATAACAAAATTTTCCAGCGAAAGAAACACGCTTTTGTTTCAAGTACTTTCATTGATAGTGTTACGTCACCCTTACTCACAAAACAAAAAATCTCCCTCCTTCCTCCCCCTACATTGTAATCAGTGTCAGAATAAAACTGGGGTGATCATGATCATAGAAATAGCTGCTAAATAGAAAACATTGGTTTGCTTTTCATTTTTCATACATTTTTGCCAAACACTTGAAATTGAGGAAAGAGGGTAGTGGTTTTGTTCAGCCGAAAAGGCTAAACTTACCCAAAATGTTGTATTTTCCTTTTGAATGACATGACATTGAAGTGACTTGGTCATGTTTTCTGTCATCATACTTTTGTATTTTGTTATCCTTTTCCCTGTATAATTTAAGCTTTTTCATGGCATTACCTTCTTCGTACAGTGTCCTTTCACATTACTCACTCATCGTGCCCTACTTTTTTGGAGGGTAAAGTAAACGATTGGATAATGAAATTGAAAAAAATTGCTGTCGCTTTTAAGGGCAAAGCACCATTGCCAATTTCCAAAACAATTGGCAAATCAATTTTCTAGACACTTCCATTACATAAAATACATGGATTTTTTCTCCAAAAATAAATGTCCGTTTCCAGTTTTTATACGTCAAAAAATATCAATGAATCCTTCTTCATGGACATTTATCATCATGTCATAAAAGTTTGCACATATCCAGTTAGTTATTTCAAAACCATTCAAGTACAACAATAAGATAGATAGAGTAACATGAGTGTGTCAAAACTTCCAAACCATCATCCAAACAACAAGTACATATCCTTGACTAGACTCCAAGGACATACGCAACTCAGCAGCATTTTAAGTCGGTACTTCACTTCACACATCCTCTTATCACGTCACGTAAAAATGAAGCTAAATAGATAGAGCATAATACATAATATAAACACCATTTCCATGACTTGACTTATTATTTGCGTTTTCTACGCATGTTGTACGTTTTTGGGTACCGTTCCTGGTATGGTTTGGTGGTATATGATTATGAAATGGTCTGACTGTGACGTGATGACGGTGAAGGTCTTTTTGGTGATGGTGCTTTTGCTCTTGTGTCTTCAGTTCATATTTCACGTTAAATATATAACAGTCATAAGTAGCATGCATTCCATAAAATGTGTTTTTCGTCTGCACGGTCTACTTAGTTTACTGTGCAAACACACAAAAACACACTCATCATCATTATTAATATTATAAAAGTCATAGTTCCTTCTTTTGGTTTTGTTGAAGGTAAGACTCATGTATATATGATTATTATTATATTTGTGCCGGTATAGCACACCACACTTTTATACACATATTAAGAATATCTCCCGGTTTAAAAGAGTGAAAAGAGCAAACAAAATATAAAATTCAAGGTCTCATTACAATAATACTTCAAGTAAGCAATATCATTACTACTATTGCGAAACCACTTATCAGATATGCAGTCAGTATGATACTTTGTATGAACATAAAAGGAAGAAAATGATTTGTGTGTGCCTTGCCATCATTATAACAGAAATAATGGCTTTAGATGGAAGAGCCACCACAACAAAGTAGACCATACACAGCAGTATTTCAAGAGAAGCCATTACATTTGAAGACAAAACAATTGACGTTTGACAATTTTTTCCTTTGATCATTCACGTGATTTATAGATAACCATATAATCAGAATGCAATCACATCAAAATTCATTTATGGTAAAAATGGCAAATTCAATTTGGCGTGTAGAGCTGCAATATATTTTATTGCAGGAAAGACAGTCAGCGAGTCAGCACATAAAAAGCTGGACTCCTCTTCATTAGATTCTCCTACCGGTCATGTATATAAGTCATATTGAATTACAAAGAAAACCAAAGAGAAAAAGAACCCTATGACTCCTTTGATATGACTCACCGACTAGAATTACAAAGAAATGATGAAAATCACATCTTTCCTTCCGAACACAACCCATTAATCTTCTAAAGTTGGAAATATATAGTACCTATCCAATCAGGAAAATTGCTGTTTGTGTGCACAAAGTAATAAAAGAGATGTACCGGTAAAAAACGCCAATTCTAATGAGCCTCCAAAGTCTTTCATCAAAACAAGCGACACTAATTCAGTCCTAAGCCGCTCACCAACCACTGCACCGTTCAGTTGCAAATAGTTATCATTACGAAAACCAAACAAGATGGTTATATTTTATGCTTTAAATCCATGCTATCAAGTACCATTGCAATTATTAACCAAGCCATTTCTCATATACAGCGTAATACAAAATATGCATAATAAGCAATGCAATAGTTCAGCACGATATGGAAAAAAACTAGTTAGTTTCGTTATTTGTTGAGTTTGATTTTTTATTTTCCCTACATAACTACCTACTCTATTCATTCATAATTTGATGACATCATCTTCTCCTTGTGTGCCTGACCAAGATATTTTATTCACCAAAAAGTTTTCCCATGCAAAAAAAAACTTTTTACTACTGCGGCATACACACACAGACAGAGAAAAACTACTTTACTACGACTTGTTCAACTTGTACTTTTTTTGTTCTTTTTGGTCACTTGCCAAATCTCATAATTCAAATCACGTCAGCAGGGCTTTACCCGTACCAAGTAAGCAGAACCACTAAACTGCAATCAAAACTGAAGAAAAATCTACTCTGACTAAACTGAAGAAGCTACATAAGCTTGTGTGAAAAGTTTAGTCATGCTATTATCCTTTCAGCAAGGGACTACTGAAGCGTAGTATATGACATTTTCAGTGCAATTCAATGTGAAAATGCGCGACTAAAACAAATTTAGGGCCCATAAATTTAACTCTTTACTAATTGATTCTCCCTCAGTCAGTCAAGTCGCTAGTGTTGGTATAACGTTCAATGAAATGAAATATGGACAAGTTTATTTTTAGCTCTACTCTACACCATCTACTATCTACACTCACATTAAGTGCCGGCGGAAGAAAAAAATGTAGCAGCTTAATTAAAGTTTTCGTAGGATTTGCGATGGCAGAGCCAAAATTAAATTTGATCTTCACTTCATAAATCTGTATTCATACATCTTATCCAATATGATTCAGCAGCAGTGTTACCAAACTAATTGAATTCTGCAGCTTGAGCGAACGCATACAAGAGCAAGATTTTTTTTATTTATCCAGCCGGTGTGGTTTGGTTTCGATGTCAATTTCATCCTCTCTGATATACATTCCACACAAAGCTATATAAGGCAATTAACCTCGTTTTTCTTACTTCTGCAAATAAAGTATGAGTCTGATAATAACCTGAAAAAACACGGATAATGGAAATATGGTAAATCAGGTCTCTTCTTATAAACATTTTGGTATACGGTACGGATGATGATGGTGTGGTGATCCTCTCTAGTGTAAACAAAACGGCTGAACTGAATGCCTGTCTATGAACTGCATTACAAACATGACGCAAAGTGATGTAAGTAGTTACAATTACACAAAGCTAGTTATCACTTAATGCGACTTGGCATGCAGAATCAACGAAACTACAAGTCAAGGCATTAACATTTTTTCATGGCTCAGTATATTGCCAACACATTGATACTAAATTTGGCTTTGCTGAGATCATCATGGATTTTTGCACTTGCACGAAATCTCATTAATAGCATAGCATGTACTCATGTAAGTTTTTATATGTGCACACAGTGTAAACTGGTGCAAATCAGTTGAATAAACTCTGAGATTTTTTTTATCATTACCTCATATCACACTTATCTCGTTCCTATTTTATCCGTTTTATCCTTATAGCTTATTTACGCATGGAAAGCAAATATTGCTAAAAAGTCTTTAAATCGAAAATACATTTTGGGATTGCGATGCTATGAGAAGCATTTTATCAATTATTTATATGATGCTTAACTCTAACCTTCATTGAATTACAAATTAAATTAATTAAATTCTTTCCTTCCCGTGATCAAGGAAAATCAAACTTTCCCACAGTCTGAGTCATGACATCATCATCAACTTTGTATTCAATTTTATGTGAACATAAAAGCAAAACAATTTACAGAAAATGTGATCATAATATAATATATGTCAATAATTGAACAATGAAATATGAAAGCAGTTCTCACTGAGAACTTCTGACAAATAATAAAACTTAAATATGTACATAAATCTGAACACATTTGGTGGTCACCTTCACCTAAAGCTCTTATATGAAGGTGGTGAGGGTGTAAAAGTTTAAATTTATGACATGTTTATATTTATTACTATATGACTATGACCGTCATTACGAATCCCAAACGGAAGGAAATAAACACGCTGTAAAATCCCATTTCAGAAACATACAATTGTCGATCATAGCACATTTTCTGTTTCCGTGCCTAACGTATATACATATCTTCAAAGTATGTTGAAAGTGCGTTTGAATACCTACGACACATACATAACATACTAGGTACATTATCAGAAACGCACTTTTCCTTGTAGAAAAAAGCTTTCCTCCAATTTCAGTCATCACAGTAATCGAGAATCGATAAGAATTGGTGCTCACGTCGCCCATATTAAGTGAGTCCTTTTAATGTCATCTAATCCATAACAATAAAATCCAGAGTACAATACACAGGTAAAATATACAAAACAAAAGTTTATATATTCGACATGCATTTCCCAGTTTTTGTAAAGAGAAGGTAAATTGTGGACATGACAGGTATAAAAGTGAGCTGTGTTTTGAGTCGTCGTCGTGAGTAAATAGTGAAATATATATGTAAGGGTCAATATCCCCATTATAATTCAAGCTTTTTTCGTAGCGATGTCGAGTCGATTGCGCATATTGATATATGGCATGCAATTTACCATTCACCTTCCATCGACCAGCTGAATCGACTCGGCTCTTAGAGAGAAAAAACCCAAAATACTTGCTTCTCATTTCACTTGACTTGATAGATATAAGAACGTCTCCTTTCGGTCGGTCGATCGATATTGTTTTGTAGTGAACCAATAGCGCACCCCGAGCCGAGTAGAGCACAGACTCAACCATGCCGTAGTCCCACAATAACAAAACAACAGTATGCACTTCTTCAAGAATATCTCTGTTCTGTGCTATACAAATGCCTAAATATAATCATCGTGTAGTTTAGGCATGTCAGTGGAGCTTTCACAATAAGCACCCTAAATTGTATTTTGTTTTTGGACCGACCCATCGGTCAATATCATCGCTATTATAGCCCAAATATAATACCAAGAACTGGCCAGCCCAAGCCCAAACAACATTATTGAAATAGTAAATAAGTTACGTAACCCCACCTTTTGTAGTTCACTTAAACATCCCAATTTACAAATACACACGTAACGTATATAAAAACCAATAATAGAAAAGCTCATCCATGATTCCATCAGTTTTCATTTTGTAATGTGTTGTGTGTTTAGAAAGTAAAATCGTGAGTCCACTTGCCATACTTCATCCATAATTCAATGTCGTTCCATCACGCAAACTTTTGCATTTGCGAGTACATACCAACCATCAATCCTCACAACAATGCTAGTACAAACATAATATATATTTTTCGAATTGTTAAACTACTTTTCCAACAGAGGCAAAAATTTATACTCGATTTACAGTTTGATCACTTAGCATACCAACACCACCTGCTAAAACTATTCCATTTTTTTCTCCAGAGAGAGGACATCGACAGTGAGAACCGTTTATTACGCTAAAGGAGAAAAAACAGCAAGGTGCACACTTTTTTTGTAGCGGAATAATTTTCATTCCTCCCACCCACCCATTACATAAATAAATACACAGAAACGAAACCCATGCTTCTATTCTATCCATCCTTTACTCTTTATACTCAACTGCATATTTTGGGTTTGAAAACACTCATGCATACATTATTATAATTTACGGTTAAAGTAGCAAATTTAAAGCGTAAGATAATCCCGTGTCGGTATGGTGGACAGACAGTTAGGCATCAGTGCATAGTATACGCACTATGTTTTCTCTCTTCATCGTCGTCACACTTCACTTTACTTGGCATTCTCACGTAGAAAATGTGTACGTGTACGACACAAGAGTACAACAAACACAAAACACACCTTTTCTCTCTCGTTCTCGTCCTCCTACACTTTTCTTCAAAGTTGAAGTAAAATGCCAGCAAAAGCTGACAAAAGCTCTTTCTACGTAGTCAACATCACGCACATTAATCCGACAAGTCTCATATTTCATTTCTTTCAATAAGATTATATGCGCATGCAGTGGAATGGAAAATGAGACTCGTCGACTCAAACGAGCACAAAAAGAGAGGACCTCAACCTGTGCAATATTTTATTATAACAGTACACCTTCTTTTCCTCTTCACTCATTTTAAGTACATGGACTTTCAAAAGAAACCTGTCATGCTCAAGTATAATATCCATTCATTTCATATTTTATACAGAAATGCATTATCATCATGGTTCGTTCTTGAAACATATTTAGGTACTTGCTTTACTTTTTACCAGGAAGGAGGAATCCGTACAGTGGAAAATGGCGACTGTGTGGAACAAGAACACATGCCATTATCATCATCGTCATCATCATGATACATCGACTTAATAAGTATAATGCATTTATTATTGACGAATAATTCGACAAATCCTCATGTCATAGTCATGCATGCTTTAATATGCATAAGATGACACGCCATGTTCCACCTCCATCAAGGCAAGAAAGTCCATGAACCTGTCATTGGCTTGGCATGCTGCTGATACTGCTATTATTATTGCGAAATGAAATTACGGACTAGTTTTTCAATGCCTTTTTCAATTATTCAAGGAAACTGAAACTCTCAACTTCATGTTCGGTCGGCCCACTTGTAAATATTTTAATTTTCCATTTTTAACTTGGCTTGGCAAGCATATATAACTGGAATAAATACACTTTCATCAAAATATCATCACATAAATGATAAACATACAAGCACAAAAACAAGGTTCAATGATTCACAAGGTTTTGTTCCTTTTTCTACTTTGTGAATTATAAATGAAGTAAATCATGCAGTGCGGGTTACGTCTTTATAAATTTTTAAACAGACGTTTTTGATTGTTTGTGTATTTTCAAGTAGCCAGATCAGCAGACCAGGAAATTGGTTTGATGATAACCATCTGCAAAATTCTTTCTTTTGTATAAATATGCAATATCTTTTGATTTAGGGTTTGTTTGTTTGGGTAATAACTTTAATGTCTATGAAACATTCAGCACAAATGTAAGAAATTATGGATGTTGTAAACTAAACAGTAAATTGTATTGCATAAAAACAGATTTTTTCTTCTTTTGGAACTCTCAACTTTTTTTGACAAGTTTACAACCAACCCTTCAACTTTGTCCTTCGGTCTGTCAAGTTGAGACATATTGCAAGAAGTATTTATATGGTACAATAAATTGTAAATGTCAGAAAATATTTCTGTTTTTATTCAGAGTTTGCTTGCCCCAAATTTGTAACTCTGCTTACAATACACATGAAACCTTACACTCGTTGCTTCATTTTTTCCCATTTTTATTCTTTAGACTATTATGTAAATAAGCAAAA
>JAQFZH010004351.1:0-12107 GCA_034695485.1 Entomobrya nivalis
GAGAATGCGATCAATTTCTTTCTGATCCTTTTTGTCATGATGTTCGACTAGTTTTTGAAATTTTCTTAAATGTCGTGCTTTAACTTTTGCGTGTTCCCTTTGACAGTGGTTATCAATTAGATCCAATATTTCAAGAAATAAACTTGGAATTTCCTTGTGGAGAATGTATTTTGCTTCGTTGATTTCCTTTCTAGCTGATTCAAGTGAAGCGTATGATGAATTCAGTTCAGCCTTTAATCGTTTCTGTTCCAGTACTTTGCAGGATTTCCTTAAAATTTCTCTTCTAGATTCTTGTGTGCTAAGTTTTATCGGCATTCCTTTTGGTATGACATCAGATTTTTTGCAGCGTTTGTAAAAAGTAATTTTATTTAAAAGATGAGTTGTTTTGATAAGTTGTTTTTCTAGAGTTCGTATGGTGGTGAGGTAGATTTGGCCATTTTCACTTTTTAGTTTAGTTTTTATTTGCTTCCAACCCTTGGAATTGTTAATAGTAGTCATTTTTTGGCGAAAAGGATTGATTTATTTTAAATAGCTCAAGCTTTCTTCAACTAGCCGTTGACTTTTTCATAGAGCAGAAAACATATGATAAAAACAAATTATTTTATAGCTAATCATTCTTTCATAACATTACTTTCATCATTAAAATTAATCAGATAATTTAGTTAAACTAAATCTAAAGCTAATGGTAACCATGATGTGATATCGTAGCCTGGATTCCTGTTTATGTTTGTATGTATGGACAAACCATAGTTTTGGTTTGTCTCACATTTGAAGAATGTGCAACTGGAGTATTTCATTAGGGCGAAACGCCACCGCCAAACTTTAAGAAATAGATTGGAAAGCATGTTGAATAGCAGGGGAAATCGAACTGACTGGCTGCTGGAACAACTTTATTTCGTTTTAGGCTGTATTGGGAAAGTTTTTTATAGATATATGTCTGAAAGCATTGTGAAATGATTTATAATTGTTATAAAATACAATTGAGGTATATTACAAAATTGAACTTTAATAATTTCCTAGTCGATTTTAAATTATTTAAGTAGTTTAATGATATAGGAATAAGCTTTTACATCACAAATTGTTATATATATTTATATATTATTAGGTTGGGTATCAAGTTAAGCTTAAATAACTTTTTCAAGAACCAGGTACCATTAAAATTATTTTTGGATTGAAATGAACGGTTACATCTGCGATGGAGAATCGACTAAAAAACGTGAGTTTATATTATGTTTGGTCCTAACGAATTTAAATTGTATAAAAGCTTTAAACATTGAAATAGCTTCTATTTGTAAAAATGAAATATAAATTCATAAACCAATATATGTTTGTCAAGAGATGGAAGGTATATATCAAGTATTATACAAAATTCTATTAATGTTCTTTTCAACATTTTACAATTAATGTATATAATGGATTTAAGAATAATCGTTTACATGACCAAGTGACATAAATATTGATATTTTATACGGTTGGCTATCAAGTTCAGCTTTAAATAAAGTTTCAAGAGACAAGGTAGCATTGAATTTATTTTTGAAATGAGACAAGAGGTTACATGTACAATACACGTGGGTTTTAAGCTAACATGACCACTTGATATTTAAATTGTATAAAAGCTTTTAATTTAAAAAGAATTTTTATAATTAAAATCGTACACGCAACCGTTCTTGTAGTGAGATGATTTTTTGATTACCAGCCAAAAATATTAATTTATGTGTAAAATAAAAGTTTCCACTAAACAAGATGCTTCCAGCAACATACATTTGAAAATATAATATGCCATCAAGATTTTTAAAATAAACTTTATTGCGGTAAATATCATTAGCATGTCATCAGACTCAAATGATTGATTATCAAATATTATACAATATTTTATAACATTTGTTATCCAGACATCGAATTTTCGTCATATTTGTTAAGTAATTTGTGAATACATTTTTATTTAACCTATTCTCAATAACCTGATAAATTTATTAACAATATTAACCACTTTTTGATTAAATTGATACCTACATGGGTTCTGAACAACTATTATTCATTGGAAAGCAAAAGTGTCACTAGGAACTTCATGATTTGCTGCTGGTACTCTAAGAAGTTTTCTGAAACGCAAAATAACGTAGGTAAACTCGTCCCCACATCTCGTCGTCGACAGTTTCCTTATTCTTCCTTAACATTAAGTATATGCTATGTACTTCGCTTTTATTTTTATCCATTGATAAAATAAACTGACAATAACTGGCTTAAAAGGCAAAAAAAACTATGCAACAAACTTACACCAATGAATTCAAACCTTATTTGAAAATAGTTTGCGATAACAGCGAAATTTCTTAGTGTAGCTTCTCATTTTGATTACTATCTGCAGCTGTTTGTGTACACAATATTTATATACTGCTTTGATATATCGTGCGATACTCTTTCTCAACTCCAAAATCATACACAAAATTGCAATTAACAAACCTCCAACCAGAAAAACAAATATAATAAGAATATTACCCGACATGTTTGGTTTCGTAGGGACATTATTTTCATTTCCCATTACTAGGTCCGATCTTTTAATAAACTGAGGCCACCACTCAAGTAAGCCGGTAGCAGGAATGACAGAAAATCGCTGAAGTATCGGGGATGGAACATATCCGAAGTCATACTTAAAAATTGTTTCTGGCGATAAATAACCAATTCTGCTAACATCAGCATGTTTACCAGACATTTTAAGTGACATTTGTGAAATTCGTGCTAAATAATTTGGCATGATCCATGCTGTTTTATTGCAATTATTCAAATCGCTCGAGATCAAGTCTTGCTGCTTTTTAGCAAAAAGTTCTTTCATACCATTTCCTTGATTAAGCACAAATTCAACATTAGTATCAATAAGGCCAACTTTTCGAAAGCTGTCTAAATATTCCATCTGTTCTCTCATCTCTTTGGGGACTTCGGGATGTATTTTTAAATAATTTATAATTTTAAGCATGACTGGTGATATCTCTTCTGACCCCACGGATCTAAAAGCTCAGTGACACCTCGAATATAATAACGTCCTTTTTCGCATATTTCAATGTAAAGTGCTGTCATATTTTCATCATCGCAGTTGTGGCGGAAAAATAATGAAGAGCTATGTACTTGAATGCGGTTGTAGACAGTGACATTGTCCTCCATAAGCTCGTCGAGGGTATAATATGGAATATAGGATCTAGGCTGCATGATCTCATACACGTTTTCACTTTTGAATGCATTGCTAATTACCAAGCCTGCCAAAAGAGTTCCACTCATAAAAAACCTCATGTGTTCGTTTTTGTCAAAGTTGGCCGGAAACGGGTTCCCTTGCTCTAGCCAAACCTTATATATTTTTAAAATGCCCGTAGGCAAGTCAACAGATTTGAAACGATCTCTATATAACCTTGAAATAGCAACGGGTAGTACAGTAACTGATATTAGTACAAAAACCCAAACTTTCCACTCGAAAACCGATATAAACTGATGAAATGGAAATGGCCGGATTCCACGTGAACCACAGCTGACAAAATGAAGATTCCCAAATACATTTTTCACCCTTAGTGCGTTGTCAATGTCCTCCTGTTCTATATCTGTAATTTCAGTGTACCTTCCAAGATATCCTGTGAAATACCTGTGGTCTGGGTTATGTGGTTCCATTAATTTAATTGACGTCAAATTTCCCATGAAGTCCATATAAATGGACGCATAGCCAAATCCAAGCATTTGTAATTTTTCTGAAAATTTTAGGTTTTTCTTCTGCAATTTTTTAAGGGGCTCTTTAATTGCGTCTGGTTCGTCGTTAATATAAGACGCAATTATTCCACTTAACTTTAACTGTTTATGCGACTCAGTTTCCATCCATCCTGGATAGTCTACGTATTTTTCAATCAGATTTAACCGTCAAATTAACATATTTTCCGTCAGTTAAATTTTCTAAATGACCACTGATCACTCATCCAAATTCGTATTACTTGATACAAAAAAACGTGCTTTTTTCACCAACTCATCCAAATTTAAATGATGGGACGGAACTGCCATTAGAAACCCAGGTTCTAGTAGTAGTTCAGTATGCTGTATGCAATGTCCAAATATCTCGTTGAAACACCGTTCCAAGATCTTCTGCGCTTTGTAGAATTTGATCAACATCAGAATCTTGAGTTAGTTCACATCCCAGACGACAAGTAAAGTTGGGAATCCCTAAAATGATGACGGGCACGGGTTCCAGTACGCGGTTCCAGTAAACCCAACCTTGAAGGTAGACTACACAAGATATTTCAATGAGGAAGACCATATCGGTTGAGTTCATTATAGTATACTAGCAAAGGCCAGCTGTCTTCGACTGAGTCGAGGACAATTTTTGGCGCGTAAACGGTAAACGATCTTAAAACCATGTTTAATATTTGTAAATACAATCTAAGTGCAGTATCATTTAATAAGTATGTCAAAGTTTTTCGAACTCCCCTCCTCCCATGTCACGCTTTCCCAACATTACAGGATATACTCTGACTACCTGTCCCCCTAAGTGAATTACGTACTTATTAAATGATCCTAAGTCGAAGAACAAATAGTTGTTGTCGGTGAGTCGTTCTCTGTTGTAGTTGTCGGTCGCCGCCAGTTTCGTAACCACAATCCACTTCCTACTCCCTGCCCTTTTCCTGACGCTAACCCAATTCCTAGTCCCCGCTCTTTTCCCTAACTCCTACCCTTTTTCTAACACAACACACTTCTCTCATGCAAGGAATAACAAAGGTCAAAACTCAAGGAGTACCTCAGATTTTAATTAACGTCTCAAATTACCCCTTTTCGAGTTTCACCTTGAGCTTACTAACCTTCCATTATACATTTGGAGTTCCAACTGGGTAGAAACTTAAATCCGATCTCACAGTTAAATTGCCATATTAAAATCCAGCATATCAAGCCACCATCAAGGGCCACGTTTCAGCCTCCTGTCACTTAATTTGTATGATTTGGAGTACCCCACTGGTGAATGAGGTAAAGGTCAAAACTTAAATCTGACCTTAGATGTAAATTCAGTGTCTCAACGTACAAAAAAGTATCCAAGAACAGGCAGCTCGATTCCTCTCATATTAGTACTTGGATTACCATCATTAATGATGTACCTTGGTAGATGTTTGAGTTTACCCCTTGACTGTATGAATGGTGTGACTGTGTGTGTAGTAGTATAGTATAGTGCTTCGCTGCTGTTGCTGGGAAATGAGGTTGAGATAACGTATGCAAAAGAAACCATAGAAGTGCAGGGGTTAAAGTAGATGAATGCAAGTAAGCAAAGAAGTGCTTAGAGAGAGAACTATTCATTGCTCTAATGCAAGAGGGAAAAAAGTAAGCGAGAGAGAGTAGCTGACAGCTCAAACAGAACATCGAACAGCATCAGGTGGTGCTGGTATTGTAGTAAGTGGTGGTGTGCGTGTGCAGTGTTGAGAGAAAAAAAAGAAAAAGAGCAAGAGAAAAAAGGAAGTGATATGTATGCATGCATACATAAAAACATAAAGAGAGAGAGGGAAAGCGTGTTTGAATAATGTCAACACAACCAAGCAACCAATCAAAAAAGGTGGCTCACCTCAGTCAGTCGAGAAGCATTTTATTCCTAAGAAGCTAGTGGCAACGTGAGAGGCAAAAATATCCAATGAAATTTTAAGGGAATTTTTATAACTTCAGTGATGAGTCGATTTCCAAGCAGAACGCTTTGAAAAAGTAGACCTCCGTATTCAAAGGGTACTATCACAGTAGCTACTGCAACCCAAGCGATGATGGCATATGATATTTTCTGAATTTATTTTGCTTCAATATATCCAGTCAAGTAGTCCTTGTATTTTTCTAAATTTATATATTTTGGTAATATAATAACAAAATAATATGTTGTGAAAGAAAACATGTATGTTCTAAAATTCCTTCATAAAGACATATACTTCGAAGGGTGATATTAGTCCAAGCAATAGCTTCTTTTTGCATCATATACAGTCGTATCCAACAGCCGCCAATTAAGATGAACCCTCCAAAATACATTGCGTGAGCAGCGTGAACCAATGCGGCTTTTGCTTCATCTTTTAGTTTGTAGTCGACATCGAATATATCTTGATTATCATTTTCCCAATCTGTGCTTAAATAGTCAACGATATAAAATGTCTTTTTAGAGAACATAAACGCCATGTAGACCAATTGTTGGTAGAAACTCAACTTTTTGTGGATGTTTGTGAACAGTCGGAGATAGATTTGGTTTTTGCCACCTTTGTCAAATGTGGCACTAGAGTATTTCATAAGGAAAAAACGCCATCGCCAAACCTTAAGAAATAAATTAGAAAGCATATTGAATAACAGCAATAATCAAACTGGCTGGCTGATGCGACAACGTATTTTATTTGGGCTGTAACATTAAACGTTTATAACAGATAACGTCCTAAATTATTGTGAAATAATTTATGTTGGTGGTGAAAATAGATATATCAGGTACATTCCGGAATAAAAAATTAATTTCAAGTTCTCTGAAGTTGTTACAAGTAATATAAGTACTTTAAACAATTGACACACATCAATAAAAAAAATTAAACAGTCAGGCAACAAGTTCAGTTTTAAATACCGTTTCAAGTCACAAGGTACCACTGAAATTATTTTTGGAATGAAAGGGGAGCAGGTTACATGTGTGATAGATAGTTTATGAATACACGTGGATATAAAATATATATGGTTATTTAATATTTAAAAAATATAATCCTTACAAATCGAAAATCCAAATATAAATCATACACCATCGTAAATTGTGTTACGCAAGTGGACTTACAATAACATGATTTTTATGTGTCACTGGCTAAAAATATTAAACGTTAAAAAGTGTACCCTGTTCGATAATGTCTAACTCTTTAAGTCCTGATATCGCAATTAGTATTTCTATTGTTGGAACGAATGAATGTTTTATTTTATTAAAAGTTTTTTACTCGATGTTTCGTATTGTAACTGTTTCTTGATATAGCTGGAAATGGACAGTTAATTATAAATATAGTATCGAAATAGTCTGAATGGTTAAATATACGCACACAAGGGATAAAAAATTTCATGTAAGTTTTTGGTACCCTACAAACGAGAAACACAACAATACTCTTTTCAGATGTTATAATTTGTTAACATTATTGTATTTTTGAATATAATGGAGGAATTCATGTTCTTTCACGAATCGGCTACATCACCGACTAACATAAAAAATATATTATCTAACCAGGTATTATGTTCAATTAAAAAAATTGTAAGGAAAACATAAATTTGGATTTTTTTTAAATCGGAGAGGAAATAAAATATGAGGTATTGAATTATTTATGTGTATATGTCATAGTCTACTTATTTCATCAATTATCATATTTTAACTGCCTATGAGTGAATTGGTTCCAAAATAGCATTCGTTCTTGAAAGAAATCAGATTTTACCGGATTATCGTTTATCTCAAACCAAAATGTGTCATTTGAGGACGAATCCACTGGTTTCCAGTCATTGTTTCCGACGTTAGGAATTCTATATTTGAAAAAAATATAAGAAAAAATTCAAAAAGTTAAAAATATTTATATACATATATTTTTATTAAAAAATATATAATATTCCATTTTATAAATCTTTACCCTGTTGTTGCAAATGTAGCCCATAATTTTACAAGATATGTCGAATATTCAAAATACTCCAGGTCACTTCTTGTTATTTCTGGGTATCCATCATACAAGAAAAGGTACTGCAGCTCGTCTGTATGAGAAACCATACCAAGTTCTTCTGACGGAAAGTCCGGTAAGACTCTTTTCGCGTAGCTATAAAACAAAACACTATTAAGTTTTAGACAAAGCCCAAATAAAAACTTCATACAATCTGTTTAAATTTTTCTTACCTTTTTGGTGGCGGTTTACCAATAAAATACAAGTACGTCGGTCCAAATTCAGCATGCATATTTGCACTAACATATGCACAATGGGCATATTGTCTATCAGTAAACAAGTTAGTCATCTCCCTAAAGCTATCATTTGTAATCTCCCTTCCCCCAAAATAAAATTCCTTAACGGTACCCAATTCCTCACTGGATATATCAACATCCAATAAATCCTTCCCAATACTAGTAAAATTACTATTAAAACTTTCAACAAATCGCTTATTATTAACAAGAATTACACCCATTGGAACCGTCTCAGCATTCACAACTCCAATAATATATGGAACTGAGCTTGCTTGAGACTCCAGTATATGATATGGCGTATCCGGCATATAAACCTGGTTATCATTTCTTCTTTCAATCGTAAGCCCTAACTCATTTTGACTAACATCGGCAAGTACTATCTCTGTAGCATCTTTGGTTACCAAGCAATCCAGAAATATTGAACTAGTCTCCACGCTACAGTTTAAGGCTTCCCCATACTCCTTTACAAGTTTAAAAGGAGCTGGAAAATCTTCAGGACATATATCGGCCCCACTTTGGCTTATAGCTCCATGAAATAATCCTTTAGCCATGGGACTTAACGTTAAATAGCCCACACCCGATCCACCAGAAGAATGGCCAAATATAGTGACTCGGTTATTATCACCACCGTAATATTTAATATTATCACGAACCCACACAAGCATTTGTACTTGATCTTTAAATCCCATGTTCCCACGAATTACTTCATCGTCCGTATTTAAAAATCCAAATGGGACAAGTCGAAACTGAAACGTTATTAAAATCACATCCTCGTCCATAAAGTAGTCCGCTCCGTATCGACTTCCATTTCCGTCTGTCATGCCACCCCCATGAATATACACCATTACTGAAATGGATTGGTTGGAAAGATTTTCAGAAATATTTGAAACATAAATATTAGCATATAAACAGTCTTCTTCACCAGCTGCTCGGTCAGAACTTTCCTTTTGAATGCATTGTGGAGCAACTGTAGAGATTTCTCGAAGTCCAGACCAGGACGGATTTTTTGGGGGAACTGGGTCCTTAAATCTTAGTAAGTTAAGTGGAGGTTCGGCATAAGGTACTTTGTAAAAAGCGGTATAATCTCTGCCTTGTCTACTTTTCTTGGTACATCCTCGGATTCTACCTTGTGGTGTGTCAATGTCTAGGTGATCCTTTTGTGGTATATTCTGCCGAAGATATGCGGAAGATGTAGGATTTATTTGTATTGGAAATAGGGATGTTGTAAACAGGAACACTATAAATGCTGATCCAAGAGCGAGTAATAGAACAACCGGGATGGAATATATTTGTCTTTCTGGTTGATTACGGGAATTCGGGACTGGTTGAGTACCTCCATAATTTTGGACAGGTACTGGTGTTGGTATTGGTTGGGGCAGATCAGAAGTACGAATTAGAGGCTGGTTTTCCATTACTGTGGATATTGTGTTGAAATAGGTTTTTTGAATTGGGAACAGCACACCAATGCCGAGGGAAAATGGGGATAGTTTCATTCTATTTATTTTTACTTTGGTTTTATTTGGGTATGAATCACAAAAAATATAATGCCAAGTCATGTGAATGAATTTTGCAATAATGATCAAGCCACTTAATTTCAGTACTAGAATTGCATGTTAAAATTGTATAGAGAGTATAAGTCATCTGTTTTATGTTGATTGACATCGGTTTGTTTGCTTTATCTGAACTGTGAGTTGTGGAACGTTTTATCTTATCGCCAACAGTAGTAATTGGATATATTTGTCCAAAGTCATATGAATGATTCACATTGTATGAATGATATGTTTATATCTTGTACATATGCGTAGTAAATATATTTAAATTATTATAAAGTAATTTGCGTTTTTGTAACGGAGAAATTACGGCTATAGTTGAGTGCATAGTATGTATGTTAATCAAGTGGTAGCTGCCGAGTAACCTTAAAATATAGCAGTCATGACAAACGAAATGAGTTACGGTAATGTGAAGCAAATTTAAGAGGAATGAGATAACGTTGTAAACGATGTATTGACTTTAGTTGAATAATTTGTTGAACAATTTTTTACATATTAAGAAAAGCAGATATTTTATAAATGAGATAAAATAGGCATTACAACAATTATAATTTAAACAGTCAAAATAAAGGCAAAGATATGCATATAGTTACTAATATATTTTGTTCCTTTGCAACAAAAAGACTTGTATTAATGTCAAAAAATAAATACATATATTATTTAATAACTAAAGCTCACAGAGAAATAAAGTTTAGAAGGCAATGCCCCAATAAAAAAATAACAGGCTTACTGATCACCGACCGTTGTCATATCAATATAAAATGGTAAACTTAAATGATAAAAATAAATAAATATATAACCTAAAAATAAATTAAGAAATTAAGAATTATATATCAGCAAACAAAGCTATTTTAAAATATGAAGTCGTCATTTACATAAGAAGCTTAAAGTCAAACATGCTTGTTTGTACTAATACTTAAATTAAGTTAAATATTTTTTAGTTTCAATTTTTATCAAATATAGCTTATAAATTGTATACAGTATAGTTAACTGGTTTGCCTTCTAATAAATATCCCATACTTTTGCAGCAATTGCACAGTACGTGGTTCTAATGGCTTAAAACACTTCCTTGCTATGTCCACTGGTGTTTCTCCTTTATCATTACATACTTGAAATACATTGGCAAAACCTCCGTCCAAGAAAATTTCCACAATATTATGGAAATTTGACTTCATTATTTTTGACGGCAACAAGTGTAAAAACGTGTTTCCTGACAAGTAAATCACACTTGCGTCGGCTTTACCTTTAACCAAAAATCGAATGCATTCCACCATATCATCCTTATTTAAAATTTGTAATGTTAGTTTTAAAGGTGTTTCCATATTGTTATTTGTATCATTAACATTCGCCCCACTATCAATTAACTCTTTAACCAACAAATGACAACTAGGTTGATTGTGTATTATTGCTCGATGAAGTGGCGTGTTCCCTTCATTATCCACTGCATTTATATTTGCTCCAAGACTAACTAAAGGTCTAACTAAAAGCGCGTTTATGCCTCGAACAGAAAGCGGAACTTCTCCTTGCTCGTTTTGTACATTAAGTAAATGTGGAAATGCTTCGCCTACAAGCCTTAAGAACTTAATACTAGACGCTACATTACCCAACTGTAAATAAGTGTGAATACAAGAAGATGGAGGGGGAATGAATAATTTTGAGCAACGTAACGTTACCATGACATATTCAAGAACATTTACATCCTTGCTTACCAAAGCCATATAAAACGGAGTAATCCGTTTTCCCATAAATTTACATTTAATTTTATCAATCGGCTTCCTATTTAAAGTGCCATAATGCTCACACATTTTAACAACTATTGGTAGGGAATATCTCCATATAGTAATTAGAAGAAGTTGTGCTGATTTTAAGTCGTCTCTACTAGACAAAATATCTAAAGCGTGAGTAAGTGCTTCTAAGCTGAAGCCTAGATTTCTGGAAGATAACAAGCAAATTGGCGTTAAGTTATCTTTATTTAAAGCTACTACGTCAGCACCTGCCTTAACTAGAAAATTCCATGCTTCTAAGGAAAATCGATTACTAGACGCCAATTTATGGAGTGGGGTTTCTCTATGACTATTGATAGAGTTTAGGAAGGAACCTGCCTTAAAAGTAGCTTGAATAACTGGAAAATTTCCTTGTAAAGCTGCAAAATGAAGAAGTGTATTTCTCTCAAAATCGCGTTCTCGCACAGTTCCCTTTTCGGTTACGTACTTGACAAAAAGCTCTTGAAATAATTGTTCTTGTATCTGATCATCATTGTGTAGCAGCCACTTACATTGAAAATAATTTATTCTGGATATTTGAAGCTTACCCGAGTTTTTTAAAAGGTCGAATATATTGCGACCGTAAGTCGAGTAACGGGTATTGACTAAAATGTCTGTTGGTTCTTTATTAGATTTATTTAATGCACTATGGTTAGCACCATACTGGCAAAGAACGTCTGCTATTTTGTAATGATCTAAGGAGATATCCCCTTTTATTCTAAAAAGACAATGCATCATTGTATCCCCCTGAGAATTTTTAATATTAGGCCCTAAGTTACTGAACTGTAACATGTCTTTTTCCCTGGGGGCGGAAATTCCACGTTAGTCCCTGGAGATGCCAATAAATATGCTTTGGGAGAG
>JAQFZH010004352.1:0-12106 GCA_034695485.1 Entomobrya nivalis
ACTCCCTTTGTCAAACCTCTAATAAACTTCAGTACAGTAATTCTACGAATAGTGTACGCATTACCATAATGTATCATGATAGGCCTACAAGACTTGCGAAATTTACTCATAAATCTTTTATCTTGCTTACTTTCCCATTTATGATATTTCCAAGACAAAAGGACATTTTTTCCATTTTGGTATATATACCCACACACACCCAATACTAAAATCCAAATTAATGCCGCTGCCAAAGTCCACAACACCAAAATAGCTTTCATCGAACTGTCAGTTCGTTCACCGTACTTAATTAGTACTAAACTACTAAACAAAGCAAGCTGTGTAATTAACGTTTGCCCGGGAACAAGTATAAAACCAACCACTTGATTGATTAAAGACACAATTATTTGAATTTCTAAGTACGCTCGGCTAATCTTTTGAGGCGTTCGTATTATTGGTACAGTTTGAAATGATTTTTTCTTTAGGTTTAACTCTAGCATGGCAAATGGCGCTGGCGTGCTTGCGCATAAAATGGCAAATATTTGTAAATACGCAAGGGACATAAAAGTGTTAAATTCTACAGCCAAATGCCATGCATAACACAGTACCCTCAGTCCAATGGAAATATACGAAGATTTGTTCATATATCTGATAGTTATGCTACCAATAAATGGAGGAAAATCTGGAACTATTATAAAAATCAATATTTTCGTTAGCCACGTAAACAAACCAAATAGAGTTGCCAATACTAAGAGTACTTCTGTCCAAATTCGAATCCATCGTCGATTTTGAATCCCTTTTAGTGTATAGTACTCACCTAAAAACCATTATAACAGGAATATGTAAGAAAATGGGAAATTGTAAAAACATGAAATTGTAAGCTTACCCAAGTATTTTATGTGGTTTAGAACATAGTTAAACATTACGAGCCAAATATCATCTGGCAAATGTTGAACTCCAACACACAAATATAACAAAAAATTACCAATCAAGAATATAAAGCAAAGGTTAAAATTCTTTAAATCATCAGAATAATAAAATCTAATCGTTTCGAGTACTAAATAAGTTTGGATGATGATATGTGAGAAAATCAACCGAGTGCTTTTACGACCACTTATACAACATTTCTTGAGATTTTGAGATACTGGATCCCAACTGTAAGGAATTACTCCTAAATAGCTTAGAAGTGAGAGTATTTGTCCACCTATTATAAATACCCGCTGGTTTAACATTTTTAAAGCAGCTTATTTTCTGTTCTTTGAAAGAAGCTATACTGAATACTAACGCTTGACCGCTGCATTTTTGAAACCAATATTACGTTTTATCAAAAAAGATCAATTTTATAAGGAAAAATTGCGTATACCATTTTTAAGCTTGAATTACATTGATTACCGTTAGAATTCGAAATTTTGTATAATTAGACCATGTTCTCTAAGATTTATCAACATTTAAAAAATTAAATTGCATATTAAACCAAAAACGTTGCAAAATTATACCATTTAAATTTCCAACTTTGCCAATACAATGCCATACGTTTTGCATGAAACATTGAAAATTATAAGGATTAATTACAAATGCTTCCAATGTCAAATAAAATTTGGCGATAAATGTCCAACATACAAAAAGTAGAGGTATTTAGCTTAAACGTATATGCGTTTTAACTAAACTGTATTTCTGCCTAAGTAATTACCGTTTTCCTCCAGTATTAAATAATTGTAAGTTGGAATTTTTCCGAATTGGTGTATGCCTTCTTGACTGAAGCTATACTAATTTAAAATATAGTACATCTTTTTGTAATTATCAGTTTAACCAAACAGTTTCAGTTCAGGTTTATTTGAATACTTAAGTGAAAAAAATAGTTGATACTTTTAAGCATTAAAATTAAAATTCTTACTGGAAAAAAATAAATGCACTGTAATTATTACAACGTAGCACTAAAAACTACTATACTCAAATTAAATATTTCCAAACTTCATCAATGGAATGGAAAAAACAAGTTAATTTCCATTAAAGTTATGAACAAATGAACAGGAACTGAAAGTGGTGAAAACCGTAAAATACAACTGAACTGCATAAATAATGGCTACGGAATACAAATAAGACAACAATTTGCAATTAACCACTTATTCTGCAATACGTTTCCAGCTTTTACGTAAGTACTCATATGAAGGATTAAAAAAGCAAGCTTGTAAAGTTCTAGTTTGTCGTTCCATAGTATACACAGCAACAAAAATCTTTCCACATTATTCATTGCAGACAAAACAACCTTTAAATACGAATGAAGACTATTAGTATTTAAAAGTGTTCTTTGTATTGAAACCCAAATAAAGTACAACGCACTTGTTATGCTTAATAACCCACAAAGCAATTTTTGAAATAATCAGTATTTTGATGAAACGTGTGTTAAGAAGTTTTACGAGACATAAGCTTGGGCTATAATAAAAGCTTAAGAATAGGAGTCTTAGGCTAGAACACAGTTGATTTTAGCTTTGCTTAATTTTAAAAATAATCATGGTCACACCTTTGCTCTGCATATTTGTACTTATATATCCTGCATTATTTGCAACAACCTTTAAAGATTATTACCAAAATGAAGAGACTAAAGACATTAGTATTACTAACGTTTTCGCAGATTGTGTGACTCGAGTTATTAATTTTCGTGGTATGGATTTTGATTTTCACATTGTCACACACCCAATAATACTTTTGCGTTATTCTGGACATAAATCAAATGTATACATCTTTCCAGTTGAGTTGCATCTACCAAAATCCAATAATTGGACCGACTTTGTACTCAACCAGGATTTAAATTATTTAGGAAATAACGAAACGGAAAATAAATTCAGTTTTGCAAAATAAATTAGCAAAATGTATGTTCGCAAAACATCCGACTAGAAATATTTTACAAGTAGTAAAGTGACGAAATGTGAGGCCAATATTTATTTGCATCCTCCCAATATAAAGATAAATCCGATTCTGTTCCATAAACATTCTAACTTGGGAATTATATTAAAGGATCCTTTTTGGATAAACAATTATATAAATTGGAGGGACGAGAGATGGAGGGTTCACTTCTTGAATACTGTACCAAATTATTCAGTACTAATCTGTCAGGCTACTCCCAATTCAATTTGTTCTACCGAAAAAGATAAGACAAGATGGAGTTCCGGAGCACTTAAAGACCCAAATATTGTTCGTAGTGTGGATGTTTTACTGATTATAATTACATCAGCAGTTAGAATAGTTTGGTACGTTTTTTGCCCATATTGTGACCCATGTAATCCGTTTAGTTACGTGCGACTGAATACATCGCCCACGGCGATTCGCCGTGGATAACTCAATCCAAGGCACTGCTAGATAAACAAGTTGAGTTGCTTATGAAAACCAATCCTCCGTCAATTGACGTTTTGATGTACAACTATCTAGATTTGTTTTAAGCATTTGAACAATAAGCCGAAATCAAAAAGGGAAGTCATAAATGTTATATCTTACTTTAAACATGTGCCAAAATAGAGTCCAGACATAAAAGAAATTCCATTTGTTGCTAATATTCATATCCTTTCCCATCTATTTCCAGAAAATTTGACACTAAATTTTCTGGGGAACTATGATAAAAACAGATTAAAATGGAAGCCAATACAACTTAAAACTTGCGTTGATTCTAATAAAGTTAGTTATCATCCGAGAATACGCCCTACATTAGAGAGACACCCAACAGTAAGCCTCACAACAATACAGACATTTGAATTGGTACTTCAAAAAAGAAGACTAATGTTTATAAGCTGTACCGAGGAACTTCTGCCCTGGACATATCAACTCCAACAACTAGTTACAGTGTTTGACTTACCTACATGGTTGCTTCTTGTATTTGTTTTCGTCAAAACATCACTATTTCTTGCAAATTTAAGCGTATTTATATTTGCTCCAAATTATGAACACTGTCAAAACTATTCATTTTTGGCGTACTTTCTGAATTATTTAAATCAATGCTCGAGCAATCTTCTACTCTGTATGGGAATTCAAAGCTCCGGCGCAATCGAAGCTTTTGTTATGCTTTCGCATTTATTCCGTTGTCGTTTCTCTATTTAGGAAACTTATACAAAGGAGAAAATATAACTACATTGACAACACCATCACCACGAGTACCATTTGAAACATTTGATAGTCTTGTAAAAATAATTTTCAAATTTATTCTCATCAAACAGTGCTGTCTAAAGCCGGACACTCTAAAATTAATAAAAGTTTGAAACGGTGGAATAATACATTCAATCTGGACAAAAGACATGAAGAATACCCTTACGTCTCTGAACTTTGGAAACATATTTTGTTGCAATGGCCACATAGCCAATGGGAAATTCTAAATGCTTTACAAAGTAAAATTTCAAACAGGTCGATGTACTTTCTTACAAACATCAAAATGGAACTTGCTTGTGATACTGGTTCTACCGCAGAAAGAAATTGCAAATCATCGTACCAGAGTGATTTTCATTGCAACAGGTTTGCTACGGTCAAAAATAATATTGATATCATTTATATTAAGAAACATTTTGAAATAACTAACCAACCTGGATACATTGGAAAGGATATTGTCAATGAAAATTTAATAAGTTACAACTATTTTGGATATTTTCCCGCTCACATTTTGGTCAAGTCGAAATACCATTTTCAAAGTGGTATTAGTGACTGGTGGCAGAACTATCTTTATTGGGCACTCCAGTTGTTAGCAGAGAGACACGTTAAAAATTGATACTGGCTCATCTACCGCAAAAACATCGTCAGCCTTTATATGCCTTGCCTGATCCCACTGTTTGGCTTGCTTTTATCATTTGTTGTTTACATTTTCTTTGAAAGGAACATTCTCAGATAGGTCTTATATCGATTTCGGAAGCTTTTTAAATTTCAGACGAATGTTGTATCACTACAAATCGACAATCAAACAAATTCGACAAAAAATTGTTTTCGAAGTGAAAATAAATTTGTTGTTGCATTAGATTTTGAAATGGACGAAGAACACTGCAGATTTTGTTGTTCTCAAGGAAAGTATATTCGTTTTGAAGATTCGTTTGAATTGGAATTACATCTGGTAAAATCACATACTGTGGATTTTTTTGACAAGGTTTCAAACCCTACCACTGAAAATGTAAGGCTTCGAGTTTCCTCTGTAATTTAGTTTTAACATCAGAAATCACTGATTTGGTTGATTTCCAGAAAAAAACCAATTCGAACTCAAATTCAATTTCAAGGCCGTGCCTAATTTGTGGCCAAGACTTATTACTGAAAAGTGAACAGATTTTCAAGATCCACCTTATCACAAATCATAGAGATGCGATTCTTGGAAAAATTCAATATCTCGGGAAATTACAAAGAAGCAAAATAGGTGAACCACTGAAAAAGAGAAAATTACAACAAACGAAATTACCACTGATTATTCATATACGGAAGGTTTAGAAATTTAAAAATCATAATTTTACCAAAAAATAGAACTTACTAATTACATAATTTTACTAACATGACTTTTTTCTCAACGTAATAAGTTTCATTATCAAATCTATTAATTCGAATTGTATTGATTGTTTAATTGAATTAATTGTTTACTGTTTTTCTAGCAAATTCTCCATAACGATAAATCATTAATACTTCGTTCTTGTTGTGAGGTTTACCTGACAACATGTTGTAGTACGCAATTTATTTCACAAAAATGCCATTGCCAAAATTATTGCATGGTTGTAGGGCATTTGTGTTAACAAACCGTTAAAAGAAATAATTCAAAAGGCCCTTTATACCTTTTTAATGAGTGATGCATACCTACAAATCATGTGTAGTAGTTTAAAAGTAAGCATAAATCAAATATGGTAGTATAACGTTTTCTAAATTTCTTCTTAAAACTGTACTTAAGGAAATCATAACAAGTAATTTTTATTAAACTAAGGAATTTTTAAATAAATAATGACATAGGAAGATGAATTAATTAAGTAATTTTGTTTAGCGAATATGAAATAAAACAATAGTCCCAACAGGCTTATTCGCATACCTTGTTTTTCAGCACGTGCTTACGCTCCCTATGAAAATTGCGGATATTATAAACAAAATATAGCTCTATAACTAATTGAGTTATGTATTAGGAAATTAATTTTGGTCTGCGTTGATATAATGCTTTTGAGACAGAATTCCATTTATTATTCATGACCGACTATGCTTTAAAATTTCAAATATACGGGTAAATACATAAAAGCTTTTGTAAACTAACTATACCCCAACTCAATTAGACATAACATGTGTCGAGTACAGTCTACTGATTTATATTAAATACACAATGCTTCATGCAATAGCTGATGCAATAAGAAGATTTAAAATGCTCTGTCCTGTTTCATTGCATAAGATAGTTTGCATCAAATACTTTTAACGTCGTTTACCCAAGGTTAGTAACGTCCTAAACACTCCCTTTGTCAATCCTCTAATATACTTTAGAACAGTCATTCTACGAATAGTGTAAGCTTTTTCATAATGTATCATAAATGGTTTACACGACTTTCTGAACTTACTCATGAGTTTCTTTTCTGCCTTACGGCTCCAATGATGGTATTTCCAAGACAATAGAAACTGTTCTCCTTTCATGTGTACATAACCCGAAATCCATAAAATTAGAACCCAAGTGTATACCGCAATCACCGTTCCTAGTAACAGTAGCACCCTCACTGAATTATCGAGTCTTTCACCGTGATAACTTAAAACAAAAGTAGAAAACATAACAAGCTGGGTTATAAGAGTTTGCGTGGGTACAAGATAGTATCCAAATACTCGATTTATGTATACCATGATAATTTGAACTTCTGTGTATGTCCGGCACAGTTTTTGAGAAGTTCGTAAATCTGGTATGGTCTTAAACAATGTTTTCTTTAAATTCAATTCTAAAATACAAAACGGCACTACGGTGCTTGCAGATATTGTAAGATAGGTTTGCACAAACACGAGGGACATCAAAGCGTGAAATTCTATGACAAAGTGCCATAGATAGCACATTGTTCTAAGACAAATGGAAATGATCCCAAAATCTGGCATATATCTAATTGTTACGCTACCAATAAATCCAGGGATATCTGGCATGCAAATAAAAATTGTTAGTTTTATCATCCATACAACCAAAACAGCTTGGATTGATGAGATTAATATTATTTCAGTAAAAAGTCGAATCCATCGCCGAGATCTTTTTCCTTCAGGTGTGTAATATTGTCCTGTAAAACATTAGTATGAAATTGATTATTATCAATGGTTAAATATATGCAAAGTTTTAAAAGTGTTTTGTATACCCATGCGTTTCATGTAGTTCAAAGTGGAATTATACATCACAAGTACATCATCACTAAGCAAATGATGTTTGCTAACGGTAATATATAGCAGTATGCTTGAAATTATTAAGAGATAGCACATGTTAAAGTTCTTTAAATCTTTATAGTAATAAAACCGAATCCCTTCTTCCAAGATATAACATAGAGACAAACTGTGTGCAACTGCAAACCGGTTGCATTTTTTTCGGCATACACTGCATTTCTGAAGATTTTGGGTAAGTGGGTCCCACTGGTATGGAATGACCCCACAATAGCCTAAAAATGAAAGAAATTTACCACCTACTTCAAACACACGCTCGTTTAACATTTCTAAAACTGTTTCAATGTTGGCTGGTCAAGGCGAAAACGAACACTACTGCATTATTTAACGTTTGGTTTTGAAGTTTTTTTTCTGAAAGTCATGCGTAATTTGGCATACGAGGTCAATTTCGGACAAACAAATAACGTGATATTAAATTGTAATAATAGGCATGTCGGCAAACGTTTGACTTATAAACTACCGTACTTGTTTTTTTAATTACATGCTATAAGGTTGCCATATAATGTGCTAGCGTTCTATGCAATTGTAGAAATTACATATGGTCAAACTCTTCAGCCGTTTTTGGAAATGTTTGCAAAAGGTGTGGACACAGCTACAACGCCAAATTGATAATGAATAATGCTACTTTTTCAAGATAACTGAGATATCACCTACAAGTTTGGTTAGCGATACCCCAATTTTTTTAAAGTATGGGTTATTAGGACGCAATTAGCTGAACCTGTAATGCATATGTATGTGAGTTTTTGTAATTTTTAATGAAATTCTGCCAATAGTATAATTTTGAACCGATTGTAGTTTCATCACTATCATTCATAGTTAAACTACTCCCCACTTAATTCAGACCTATTTGATTGGAATCGACCAAAAATATCGAAGCATATTTTGCCGAGTAACCCTGAAAATTTAAGGTAGCATTTACGAAGATATGTTATATGATGCGATTGATTGGATTACTATTAGAACATCTTCACGTTAAATTATGGTTTGGCTTGGAAACACATGTATATATCATCTAAAGCATTATACTTTGATTATAATAAAAGAACAACTTTTTGGAGCATGATATTTAATTTACCGTTTATTAACAATATATATGCGAGAAAATCAACCGGGTACACTTTTCACGGCAATGGCTACATTTCTTGAAAGTTTGAGTTATATAGTCCCATTTGTATGGAATCATTCCAAAATAACTTAAAAATGCGAGAAATTTGCCCCTATGATGAATACCCTCTCGTTTAACATTTTGAGAACAATTTTGGTTTGGACTGGTGCAAGCAACGTTGAAAACTATATTTTCTACACAACAGGTTTGCTCGGCTTTTCCTAAAATCTTGAGCATATAAACGAATGGAGGTCAGCACTGAGTTTAATTCCAATAACTATCACATGTAATCAAAATACATATTCTGCTGCTGGTATGTAATTTCCGAGTAATAAATCCATAAATGTTTGGTATAACAAGCAACTTTTTAAAAATCATTTGTGTAATTATTTATCAAATTAAACTTAATTAACTGGTTATTCTATAGAATCAAGCTTCCGCGTAGTTGCTAGTAATTACAAGTAGTTTAGTATTTTACTCATATAAAAGACCAATTGTATCATATAAACACTTATTTGATGAGCAATCTTAAAAAAAACTAGTTGGTTACCCCCATATTTCAAATATATCCTGTACTTAAATATGTAAAAGTAGAACTTTGTTTTATTCAGAATGTTTTCCAATTTTAAGGTTTAGTCGACAGAAAATTGCTTACATTTGGTATAGAATAATAGTGTATAATTTCAATAACAATATGGTTATGATGGAGTCTTGGTTTGCAAATAACAGTAGGCAAAAAATGAGTCTATAATTACCTCGGATTTGACATTTTGAATATAATTTTTTTTTTAATTTACCTCATACAAATATGTACTTACAACATAGCGCAAATAAATTCATGCTGTAAAAAAGCTTCTGGGTTTGGAAAACGTGTTGAAATTTTTGATTAGAAATGGCTACGCTGGAATATTTCGACCAGTTATGGGGGATTGTTTATTTTCATGGTAACTATATTAAGTCACAAATTTTAAATATGATTCTCTACGAGGACCAAAACCTAATCATTGAGATGTTTTTAGTATACTTATTAATAATTACAGGTTATCTTACTCATAGCATTTTACTCGACTCTTAACAGATTAGACTTTAAAAAAACGTAGGTTAGAATACAAATATAAAACGCCGTTTACATAATAATTTTCTAAATGTTGACCAATAACTAATTTTATAAATCTTGTTAAACAATCGCGCCATTTCTTGGGAAATCTTTGCAAAGTCCTTTCATCGTTTACCCAAAGTAAGTAAAGTTCTAAACATTCCCTTTGACAATCCTCTAATATACTTTAGTACTGTAATTCTACGAATAACATAAGCCTTTCCATAATGTATTGAAGCAGGCATACAAGACTTTCGAAATTTATTCATAAATTTCTTTTCCATTTCATTTTCCCATTTGTGATACTTCCAAGACAAAAAAACTCTTTCTGTATTCTTATGTCCGTAACCTGAAATCCATAGAATAAGCAGCCAAGTGGAAACCCCTATTATGGGCCACAATACCAAAAGAGACTTCATTGAACTATCCACTCCATCAGCATGATTGTTTAGCATAAACGTTGTAAACATGACACATTGTGTTATTAAAGTCTGCGCTGGTACAAGTACCCATCCAAACACTTGATTAATTAATAACATGATGACTGAAATTTCTAAAAACGTTCGGCTAATATTTTGAGGCGTTCGTAAATTTCGAGAAGTTTGATATGATTTCTTGCTTAAATTTAATTCTAAAATTACTAATGGCATCAAACTACTTGCGCATATTATAATAAATATTTGCACGTATGCAAGGGACATGAATGCATGAAATTCTACGATAACTTGACAAATATAGCAAAATATTCTAAGACAAATGGATAAGTACCAAAAATCTGTCATATATCTCACAGTAAAGCTACCAATAAATCCTGGATTATCTGGCATTAGAACAAAAATCAAAAACTTTACCAACCACGCAGCCACACAAGCTAGAATTGATAATATCAATAGTATTTCAGTTAAACGTTGAAGCCATCTTCGATTTCTGATGCCTTCTGTTGTGTAATATTGACCTATAAAACATTACAATACAACACATCTAATAAATATTTTGAACTTATAAGGCTGAATTTACTCTGAGCTTACGTATGTATTTTGCGTAGTTTATAGTGGAGTTAAACATGACGAGTCCAATATGACCTGGCAAATGATGTAGGCTAACAGTCAAGTATAGCAAAATATTTGCGATTGTAAAAAGGTAGCAGATGTTAAAGTTTTTCAAATCTTTGGAGCAATAGAATCGAAATCCTTCCACAGTTACGTAGCTTTGGAATAAAACGTTTGAGAAAATAAATCGGATACATTTTTGACGACATTTGTCACATTTCTTTAAAGTTTGGGTGATTGGGTCCCACCGGTACGGGATTACTCCTAAATAGCCTAAAGTTGTGAGAAATTTACCTCCGATTAGAAATACACGCTCGCTTATCATTTTCGAAATAGATGAAGTGTTTACTGGTAAATGTAAAGTTGAAAACTACTTCAAATATTGAATAGAGGTCACCCTTTAACTTTGTACCAATGACAAATCAATTTAATAAGAGGAGGTTTTAAAAATGTTGTAAACAATTTTGGAGCCAATAAATTCCTATATTTAGTAATACAACTCCGATTCTGTAATTACTCAGTGAGATACTGTATTTAAGTGTATTTAGAGTGTGCCGAACGAGTTTAAGAAGAATGTAATGAAGATTTATCGACTAGTGTTTAGAACCTAGACATTTGGGAGTTTGTTTATCCTCGAACATAGCTCGTTGTAATTACAGGCATTTTCGTACCTGATTCAAATGAACCACCATTTTTTTAAAAGGATTCAAGGATTTTTATGCCTTATTATTTGACGAGTATTCTTTTAAAATGTCGTCTATTTAACCTACAGGATTAACGGGTGTTGACTTCGTATTTAAAAAGGTAAAAATGGTAGTTAGTCTTCCTCCGTATTTGACCAATTTTAGGGTTCCTTTTAGACAAAATTACATACCTTTCTTCATAAAAATAATAACGTGCAATTCTCTGCAACAACATTTGTGAAAATTGGATGTAAAAGTTATTATACTTGTAAATACTAAACTCAATAAAATATCCTCGAGCAAGAAACGAATAATTTTACTAAAAAACCTACCAAATTGTTTAGTAAGACAATGGTTTCTAGGCTAGAAAATTTATTCAATAGAAAATTAGAAATATTCTAAAACAAATTACTAACTAGAAGCTTATCAAAGCCTCGCCCGTGTCACGGTACCATGAATGTTCAAATTTCATGTTATTCATTTTACTAGTTAATAAAATGTAAGTTCCAACTTACATTTTCAAAACATTAACCTGGTATACCTCTTCTTTGGTCTTTTCTTGTGTTATATTTAATAAGCATGGCGATAACTGCTACTGAACTTCAGCTTGTAACAAATAATTGCAAGCGTCAATTATATAAACTCGATATAAGAATTAGTTAGTTAGTTAGTTAGTTACTTTTATTACGGTAAACTTTGGGTATTGTTTCCATGCCCATGAATACCGGTCTAATATTTTCTCATTACAAATATCATAGACAGAGTTCGCATATTACATTCAAATTATTCATCCATTTCTTATAACGTG
>JAQFZH010004353.1:0-12106 GCA_034695485.1 Entomobrya nivalis
ATGGAAAATCTTACTAAACTGGTTGAATCATAGTGGGCTGCGCCATTTAGTAAAATGGGTGGTCTGGCAATAAGTACCACACCGGAAAATGCTAGGAGCGTTGTGAAAAGCGGAAGTAGCCCTAATTTCTCTCCGAGAAAAAGATAAGCCATTAAATAAACGAAAATGGGGGAACTTGCGTCAATTACAAGGGCATCTGCGACTGGGAGGTACTTCACAGAGTAGAAAAAGAGGATGAGGGCGGAGACGCCGCAAAATGCTCGGAGCTAAAACGGCAATAAAATTTCTTTAGGCTTAAATAATATTTAATTTATGAAGTGGATTCCTGACTCCTGATGCCTTACTTTAGGTTTGATTGGTTTAATTACGTACAAAGAAATAAACATACAACTTTCGGTTTCTACTTCCGGTTCCCTTTAATGAAGATATTAAATCTCCCGTACAAATTTCCTTCTCATCATCCTTCTTAATTTTCACTTGATAAATGATCCATATCCCCGAAATCACAGTCATCACAAGAAACGTCCAAACTCCCAAATTAAAAGGATGCCAATGTTCACTAAGCAGCTTTGCGAGTAAAGCGTTAAAAGAAAAGGTGATTGCTGAGAGTAGCGTGAAAACAAGGCCAATCCAAGCATTCTTCTTCCGTTTCCTTTTCCCATCATCATAATTACTTGCTTCACGATCACGACGACTTTTATCATCTCTGAGCAGTGTACTCACTCGGTTTTGAATTTCATTGTCTATTGGACTGAGTGGGGGCAGCGTGGGCGGTGGGGACGATTCTGAAGATGGGCCACTTGTTGTTCTAGTCCATAAAATTTGGGGAATGCTCAGTTTAGCTTTATGAGTTGTGGGGAAACCAGTGCAAGGATCGATGTCATCGGAAGAAATTCCATCGTAAGATGATAAGGATGCCATTTTAATTTAATTTAATTAGTTAACAGAAGTTAAATTAGTTAAATATAAAATTAATGTTTAAAAAATAACTTGATTTACAATGTAGCACATTTTAACACTAACTGGATACATAACATGTAGTTTTTTGTGTATTGAATGGTTTGACCACATATGTCAGTCAACCAGGCCAGGGAAGAGTGAAGCAGCATACATATTTGATAAACTGTTTGGTTATTTAGCTGGGGGTCATATTACTAATATTAGCCATATCATTTAATTTTTTTTATAGTTCAGCTTATTCAGAGAGATCAGATCAAGTCAACATCATGTAAACATTTAATCAATTTTTTTTTTTTTTTGATGCAAGTGTATATTTTTTTATCCTTGGTATTATGATCCATGTTATTTTTGCGTTTTACAACTTTAACCGCAACAGAGACGAGAGCAGATTTTGTAGCCAGTAGTGACTCGAGCGAAAATAATATTTAATTTGTTCATTGAATCCAATATCATCATATTATCCTCATCATGACCAGAGAGTGACGATGACGATGCTTTTTAAACAGAGCTCGTAATAAAGAAGAATGGAATAAGCCATAAATCTACGCATTTTCCTGGGCAAATCAATTGTGCTGACAATTTAAAGGTCTGACTGATTCTGTGAGTAAAGTGGAAAATAGAGTAAATGTTTGTTTGCTTAGTAGGAGAGATATATGAGTTAATTAAATAAACGGCGACAGTTCTAAATAGTTTTTCCTGATACGGTATAAAAAATTGATTCGTTTATGTCAATTTGTATGCACGTTAATGTTTTTAAAATCTAAGGATTTTGGACATCTAAAATTTTTCACTCTTCTCGTTTTGTTTATTGACAATTTACACTCAACTGTGGCGGTGTCAACTTATTATTTATGTAAATTACTGAATTCCCTAAATAAGAGATTAATCATGCCTTTCATAGTAAATTGCAGTAAATTTGAATGTTCAACAACTATTTTTTTTAAAGAACAGTTTAGAGATTTAATCTTTTTCTCATACAAATTCTTAGCAAACGGGAATAATAGGAAATACAAACAAATAAACAATGAGAAGACCAGTAATACTTACATAACAGCAAAAGTGATGTTTAAATGCTTGTATTCATATAAATCATATCATGTATAATGATAATGTAACTTAACTTAAAACAATTAATATTACATCTAAAGTACTATGTACTAAACTATATACATGTTATAATTACACAACTTTAAATGTAGTAAAACAACAAAAAGAGTTAAAACCAGAAAAATTCAGTACACTTTTTTAAATCAAAATAAAAATAATTTCAAAATCGTACATTTTTTTCACTGGCTAAACTTACCTGACTAAATTTAATAAACAAAAAGTTAAAATTTATTTAAGTCTTTAATTAAAAGGAACTGCGTTAAATTGTATATTGCGCATTATCATCAGCCAAAAAAATAGTGTACCTATTTATTATCGTGTACACCAAAGTACAAAGAAATGCTTCTGCACTTTGTATATTACCTTATCTTTTAACTTAACTAAATAACAATGCATTGCACTTTACAACAACAGAATACCTAACTATTTTTTTAATAAGTAGTTTTTATTTTGTTTTGAGATTTGAATCATCACCATCATCTGAGTAGGAAACCAAACATTTTTCGAGATGGGCTACTCTCTGGCAATGCGGCTATCCATTTTCTCGAAATTGTGAGGAAAATCCCTGCCAAAATGAGTCCAGCACCTGAAATACTACACATTACAAAAATTAGGAAATTAATTAGTAAGATGATTACATAATAATCGACATATTTTTTCCAGGAAATTTTTCACAGATTACTTATCACATTCTTTACAATTTTATAGCTATTCCTAGTGTTCAACAAAGAGATAAATAAAAAAACAAATTTGAGAGTGAGCAACCACCGATTTTGTTGAAAATTTGATAATAAAGTGCTAATTAAAACTTTTCCAGGCTCTTTGTTTCAATATTCAACCCATCTTTTTTCTTTTTTGTAAACAAAAGCATCTAAACAGTTATACCTACTTGTAAAGGTCATAAAGTAGAAATATGAAATTTTGCCAAAAATAAATAAATTTTAATGATCTGCTCGTGCTCATCTCTCATCCAACCAAACTTACCTAAACCAGTCTGGAGCAACTTGGAGGAAAATAAATTGCCACACGAATGCCTATTAAAAAATATAATAAAAGCAAATAATTATTTTTTTCTGGGAATTACCAAAAATAAACATTTTTTTTGTTTACAAATGTGGACTGTTTTTTAATATGAAAACTTACGAAAACGACTTCAGAAGTTCGTACAAGTGACACTGGACCAGCCTCCTCGAATTGCAAGGCAACCGCAAGAAAAGTTTGACCTAAAAAGAAGAGCACACCTGTGGCTGACATGAGGATTGCATCTTGAAGATCATGGGGGCATTCCAAGACTCCAGCAGCTAAGGCTAATGAAGTCGTTTGAAGTGTTCCCCAGATGCCAAACACGAGGTTGATCAGTCCGTGGTAAACATTTTGCAAAAAACGCATTAATATTATGGTCATGGCTATGCAGAGCATTGAACTGAATGCAAGGCCAGCTCCAATCTTTAATTTTAGAAAAAGTAGACAAAAGCAATAAAGAAAAAAATTAAATTAAAAAATTTGCTTACGCACTTTACACACATATTTATGCCAGCCAATAAACATAATTTAATTTTTCTACATATAAATGCAATAAAAGCTGTCAGAACTGGATTAAAAATTATTACCAATCGTTTACGCGTGAAGTTTGCATGTATTGCTATTATAGT
Organism: Entomobrya nivalis; assembly: GCA_034695485.1. Classification (NCBI taxonomy): domain Eukaryota; kingdom Metazoa; phylum Arthropoda; class Collembola; order Entomobryomorpha; family Entomobryidae; genus Entomobrya; species Entomobrya nivalis. The sequence continues at coordinate 3,720 of JAQFZH010004353.1, forward strand.
GCATAGTGCATCGTCAAGGCTCATAGACACTGATTTAACTGTTTTCTAAGTTAATATTCTTTAGTTTAAATATTCTGGATTTTTTCCCATTTAAATATAAACATACGAACTAAATTTGGCAAAAAATATAAACATAAGTTTACTGGATATAAAAATTCCTAGAGTTCATGTTGAGTATTTGCATTAAAATTTTATGTAGTTGGCCGGAAATTAGATTTAATTTATTTTGTTTACTTTTAGGCTTTAAAAAATTAAAAAGTAAATAAAAAAGTTTTTTTTTGTATATTTTTAGTATTTTTGTTTACACACTGTGCAGTTTAACTCTTCAGAGTATTCAATCAAGGTAGGTAGTCTAGACAAAAAAATGCATAGAAAATTCTTTAAGGTTGGCTGTTGTATTGAGTATAGTTTGTTTTGCAAAAAGGTCAAATTACTACGTACAGACCCTGAACCTGATGAGATAAATGCGATGGTATGCTAAAGATGATGATAGATAATACTAAAAAGAGTATGCAAATGTATACAATTTATCATTGCAAAAAAAATTGCAACGATGATGATGAGGCGAGGCGCTGTGTGGCTCTGACGTGATACATAGTACTATGTTCTTTCCTACATACCTACATCATATGTATATATGTAAATCATGCATTTCTCACATTTTTTAAAGAATAATTTACATTTGCGCTATAAACTATACCACACAAAATTATTTTTGGAAAATAGCCCACAAGCCATAAACCAATAAACTTTACTGCTTATTTCCATAATATTTTGTTTTAAATCTTCTAAAACAACTGTAATTTGACAGGCAAGCTAAGCTAACGATTTACTTTTTTATTTTCTTCTAAGCCTTGATTAATTAATGACGCGAGCAATTTTTCCTCTTGGTTGAATGAGACACTATAAATATTCTTAGATGGTGAATTTATTTTTATTCTTATCGAAAAATTTAGCTTCTGTCTGTGTCGGATTCTGATAATGGAATGCTTAGTGACAAAGAAAATACTCATGAATTCGAAACTTAAATCGAGGACATAAATGGGTTTGTAATTAAAGTGCTATCAGGTGGCAGGTACCTATACACTAAAAAGATGATTGGGGTTAAGGTAAAAACTATATTAAGTTTGGTGGATGGTTATAATAAAATTGTTCAGTTGTAAATTGCCCAGACATGGCCCTAATCATTTTTACTAATGAATGAAACTCAAAATGTTAGACTTAAGCGACGTGTATAAGTCCTTATTTTCCTTTTATAAACCATCTTACATGGAGATTATAGAGTTCCCACCTCTGTGTATGTAAGCCTATTATATATTTGAGAGCCAGAGAAAGACAAATCTAACCAAAATTTAATGGGATTAAAAAAATTACCTTATCTTTTTATCAGGTTATGACAATGAGTCCTTTGTAAAGTCAACAATTATAAAGTAGCTTTACATTCTACATTATATTAAAGTAATGGACATTCAAACAACTTACCATATCATCAGTCTCAAACGACTCTTTCCCTGTTAACATCGGCGGTCTCGTAATGACCGACACGCCAGCCATCGACAACAAAATAGTAACTACTGGAATCACCCCACAGCTTTCCCCAAGGAACAAATATCCAATAATAAACACAAAAATTGGCGAGCTACACACAATCACCAGAGAATCGCCAACATTCAAATACTTCAACGAGTAAAAATACAAAATCATTCCACTGCATCCTGAACACGCCCTAATCTGTGAAAAAAAATTGATAATGATTAAAAAAATAACATGTAATGCATGACCAATTTATACATACATAACATATAACACAACACATTAACTCAATAAAAGTTGATTTTTAATTAAACTCATTAAAGAAAACTTACGAGTAGCAAAATGAACGTCTTCAATTTACGCCTTCGCTCTGCTTCTTTTCGTAATGCTACTTTATTCACCGGTGGAGCATTTAAGTTAATTACCGCTGAAGGCGGCAATTTTTCGCTAATGACTAAACTCGTTAGATTGCCATCCTGCTGACTGCTGCTCGCTCCTAATTTCTTCAAGTCCCCTTCCTCCCCCGCAATTATCGTAATTGGCTCAATGATGTCAGGAAATGGCTTAAATTTGTCACTCTTCACGTGGCACTCACTCTCATCATTATCACGATCACGACTCTCCTTATAACTGTCATAAACGTATTTTAACAAGTTTAACGGAATGGCACAGACAACAGTGCCGACAAACATCCAAGTTGCCTGAGTTAACGGATGATGATGATTAATCACTTTAACAATTAAACCGGTGAAGGAGAACATCATTGACGACAAGATGGCGAGGAGAAGACCCGCATATCTTTTGTATTTGGAAGACTGTCTTGAATTAATTTTCTTGGGATTGGGAGCTGACTTTGATGGTATTGGTAATGAGCTATTATTATTTTTGAGGTCAGAAGAAATGGAGGAATGCGTGGGTGGTGGTGGAGATGAGGGCGGCGGGGGAACGGACATCCCGTTGACCACATACTTTTCAGACTTGTTTGGAATGCACTTGTTGGGAAAGTGGGAGATGATGGAGAGCACAGCAGGATTCATGATGATAGCACGGAAACCCAATTTTCGGGATCTTGTTGAGTTTGGGGAAGAGTTGTGTAACCCTTTTTCTGAGCATGTGTCAGTGTCTTCGGAGGTGATCGTGGTGACACTGCAAGTGTCAGAGGATGAACGTTTGAATGGATTTACATTGAAATCTGGTGATGGTGGCGGTTGTGGTGGAGAAGGAGAAGCGGTGGACGACGACTCCTTGGAATTTGTGCTGGGAGCAATCATTTTTACACAAATATTTATTGTAAATTTTTTAAACTTGAATTTAAAAAAAACACACACACAAGTTGAATGAAAAAAAAAATTGAAAGTGTAAACAATTTATTTTCATATGCAAACAAGATAAGCTTTTTCGTAAGATGATCATCTATACAAAGCTGATAGAGACAATGCAAACAAATTGCCCCTCTGGGCAACAAACAAATTATATAATTTCTTTGCCACTAATCACTAGAACGAACTCGCACGATTTTTACTAATAAACTATCAATTCTAATTATTTTCCTGGCAGATATTTCCAAATAATTTTCCAGAGAATCAATAAATTTCCCTTTTTTTAACTTTAAACTGGAAAAAGTGATGTAACCAATGTAGTGCAGGTGTTCGTAAGATACAAACTCTAATGAACTTTCTTAATAAATGTCACTGTCTTTAAATGACTTTTAGACAAAAGTGATCATCGTCAAGTCAAGTAAACTGATTGACTGCAATAAGTTTCCTTTGGAACACAAACGTCATGTCATAAAAGGCATCAGAGTCACATTTTTTTCACACACAAACCAACATGTGCGTGCTCTTTGGAGCATACCACAAAAACGCTAAACAGCCAAATTATGATGACATTGAATTTTACGACTTTAGTTACGATTTTTTTAGCAGCCAGACAAAGAAATGAACGTATACTTATCTGACAAAAAAATATATTTGGAAATGTAATTAGTAGATGAGATCAGTTTATTATGATGATTATGACGACCACGACGACGATGATGATGATGATGCACTAGACACCAGAGACGCTTAATGTACAATGAAAACTAATCAAGCGTCCTATTACCTAATAAAATTACATGTTTTAAGTTTCACTTTAAAAAAGTAGTCATGTTTGCAATATGCATTTTTGTTTTTTTTAGATCACGTTTTTAAGAAAGAAAAATAGGAATTGGAACAAAATTCCATGTTCCTCCAGCATGGCAGCTGGATAATTACACTTGACTCACAAAACACAAAAACTCAACTAAAAACGCTACTGCTCTTTTTCTAAAAATTTAAAATTGAGGTACATTTTTTTAAACTTTGCTTATTATTTCGCAAATACGTAATGGTGGCTGATGTACAATCAAGCGAACAATTTTATATACTTTTTTGTGCTCCATAATTTGCATAGTCCATGCATCGCATCATATTAAATGCACATGACTTACTGAGCAAGAAAATTTATAACTGAAAAATGAAGATGATGGAATGGAAGTAGTAGAGTTATTGTAGTAACTTGCGGTATAACATGAAAATGATAAGCCATGCATTGCATTGTAAATAGTAACATATTTAATTGTATTGTTAAGTTTGTAACGTCAAGCTAGTAAGCACATTGTACACGAATCATCATCATCATTCATCATTCAAGATGGGTATGCTAGCATTGCTAGTAAACTTGCTATGTAAAAATGAGAAAAAATAGCTTGTCTTTAAAAATGATAGCGTGAATCGCGATCCCAAGACGCCAACAAAGCTATAGTGCTACTGTAGCATACTTACAAATTGCAAACGCCAAAAAATCAAAGTCAAGTACCTCTTAAAAATTTGCATAAGCATCATAACATCATATCATATGATGATAATGTATTCAGAATTCTTCTCTGGATAACTGTGTAATTTTGATTGACCGATTTACTTTTTGGAAAGAAACACCTGCTAACAGGAAACTGACCATGCTAAAATTTATTAGCATGTACAATGATAATGCTACTTAGAATATACAGAGGTTCTTCTGGGATGATCATGATCCTTTTGCTTTTAAGTAATTTTTTGGCACAGTCTGATTTCGAACACTGATTAGTAAGCTAATGCTATTCTTTTCTGTGTATCAAGCGTCATTTTACACGCTTATCTTTGACTTTGGTCAGATCTTTTTGAGAATGGGCTGTGCTCTGTACATCTCATATAATATGCAAAACTTAATCCAAACTTAGTAAAATATTTAGTATATTTTTTTGGAATTTGTATTCTGTAAAATATACCTATATGCAAATTCCTTGATTTCTTAATGTACATCTTGGGTATATACCATCATTTACCAAAAAAATGAAGGCTTTCTGGTAATTATATGAGTAAATTTACTAAGAAAATTAAATGGAATCATTTGACAAGAAGCAAGGAAGACTTGCTCTACAACAGGTAGGTATGAAGATTTGATGCGACTATACAAAGTGATTTACAAGATCACTTTTTTATAACTGAACACATAACAAATTATATTAAATAACAGATAATGATAAAACAATTAAATTGTAATTTACCTGTAATTAGATGACAGGTTAGTTGATATTGATATTACAATTTTACAAAATGTTCATAGTACACAGCACTATTAACAGCAAATGTCACTGTCACGCAAACGTCAAGAATTTTTTTCCAATGTCAGGATTTTTGTTCTGGAAACGTTTACGTTTTTTTAGAGTCACTTCAACATATTCACTCCATCAATTTAACAATGTGACTGAGAGAAGTATGAAATTTAAAAATTGTTTTTTGGCGAGTTTAATATTTTTTGGCATATAAATAGGTATATAGACAGCAGCAGCTTATCTTTCGTGGGAATTGCAACTCTTTTCCTTGAAGTAAAATGGCTAATTTCATATAATTTTCATATCGTATCCAAATCCACCAAACCTTGCATAAAGAGTCATCTTGAACTTGACTTTGTTCACTCACTTTGTATTGCATACATGTTTCACCATTTTTTTGCACTTGTGTGTTCCACTTCCACAGTATTTGTACGTGCAAAATATATTGTTGCTTCGCAGTTCGCAACAAAAGTTCATGGTCACACTTGACTTATCACTTTATAAGTTTGGATTTCCAAAAGAAGCTGTTGAACTGAACTATTTTCTAAAAATAATTAATTCGGGAAACTAGATGATTTTTTTTAAATGTTGACTTGACTAGACTGTTATCAAGGATATCCGAAAGAAACTTGTTCCGTTCCACTGCACTACTGAACTGCTATAGAGAGAATATAAGCTTTAAAATACCTTTTCAAGATAAGTATATAGTCGTTTTGGAATTGGAGATGGAAATGGAAGTTTAAGTTTAACTGATGGGATGAATGAGATATCTGGCTGACTTGTGTCAGATGTCAGCCTTTCTTAAATAGATAAGTACATAACGTCGGGAAAGGAGTATGTTACGAGGAAAAAGTAAATGAAACCGGTTATTAAAAAGACGTCAACAAAATGGTTTTTTTAGGAGATATGCTCCCCTAAACATTTTTCAGGTACCTCAAAGGAAATGCACTATTGATACATTTCTATTTTCTAATCTACTTTTAATTTGGCAAACTTGTGTAAATATTTCAAAGTAAAAAAAATGATTGAGATTTGAGATGCTAAGAAATTGAAACATTTTCTTGGTAAACCACTCCACTTACGTTAGTTTGTAAAAAAAAAATACAGGTGTAAAGTAGATAGGTACATATAACTAGCCATACGACATAATTTTTACAGACGTCATATCATCAGGTAATACCGTGCTTACATGTTTCATTGACTTCTCCAACAAAAAAAGGAAGATTAATTTCTCCGAAAGTGTACCTTAACGTTTATTTCAAAGGATTACTTTGTTTAGCTGTATGTTTTTTTTGGTTAACTTTAAGAATTAACACTTGGCACTACTGTAATTCTTCTTAATTTTATTTACTTTTTTGTTGAGCATTAAAAAATACTATTTAGCATGGCATGTTAAATGCCAGGTGGGATTTAGAAAAGGATACAAAATGTGAAGCAAGGGGTCAATTTTTTCAAGAAGGAAAATTAAAGTATTGAGAAATACGACGAGACACACACCACAACGCGGAGAATGGTCGGAATGACGTTTTTATACGCTTAAATCTTAACTAAGGTTATCTCAATTTTTTTGGATAGGGAAACTTTTTCAAGTTGAATTACAAATAAATTATATACTTGGACAAAAATGCGCAGGAATAAAAATCCCGTCCTGTGTAATTTAACTAACCTGTCTCACGGGAACTATTTTTTTCTGGTTTTACGTAAATAAATCGATTATTCTTGTCCTATTTCACTTTACACTACTTACACAGATACTAATCGTAATACTAAATAAGTTATGTATGTTCACCCGGTGTCAAATGTTCAACATGATAAGAATGAAAAGGAAGAAATATTGGAGATATTTTTTTGCTGTTCTTGTCCTGTGCACGTGCATGGGTTGGTGTAGGGTATGGTGGTAGTGACTTTGGTAAACCAGGCAAAATAAATAATTAGCAATTTCGCAATAAAAAGGCTTTTCAAAATGATAAATCCGCACAACACAACAAAAATAATTAATTATTTTCATGTAATTAATTTAGTAATGTCCATTTTTGTCGAGACGGTAATGATGACGGTGGTGGTGATGAGCTATTGCCACTTGCTACTCGTATTTATAGGCTTATCAATTGATCAAAAAATTAATAATCAATAGTCATCTTTTAAATGTGTAAATTCCTTCAGACAAAATAGAGGGATAATGTGCCAAATTGCGGAAATATTTTGTGCAAATTTTTAATGAAAAGCGTGTTTTGTTTGGAAAAAAATAAGAAAAAATCAATGAGCCATGGCGGTGCGGTGGTGTCGTCAAATGTCACGACAGGCACGCACGGCTGCTACACTAAATGGATGACGATGATGATAAACGCTACGATGACACTTGTTTTGTTTAGAAGACCATGACCATGTGGCTGGTACAGTGATACACATTCATTTTAAATATATTGTAATGGAAATCATAAAAAAAAAAATCAAACTGTCATAAGACAAGCCAAGACACAAAGATGACTAGAAACAATTTGATGAATATGCACTTACGTAGCAAAAAAAAGTATTTCTTATAAATATTCTTCTTAATTTCTTAACGCATTGTCATTTTTGTCGTTGCAAAATTTGCAGTTATATAAAAAAATACATATAAATATCTGTGAATTTTTCACACGAATTGTGACATAAAAAATTAATATTTATTTAAATTACTATTTTTAATGTGCTTCACATGCAAAACTATACATGCCTCTGTATTTCATGTGCAAAAAAGTATTATTTATCGTCAATAAAACTATCAAAAGGAATTAATTTTTTGTCAAATCACAAATAAATTCAATAAAAAAGCAGAAAGGAAAGATTCACAATAGTCAATCGACTATGTATATACTTTGTACTGTATTATTTGAAATGTTATGTCATACGGCTTATCATTGTATTTTAGACATGTTTTCATGTGAATGATAATCACTGTCAAGGTTGTTCGTCTGATTTGGCTTGGCATACACTGTTTTGCATATATACTGAATGCTTGACACTTGCACTTTATAAATCACACAAATTGTGATTTAATATAAATAAACATTCAACAAAAAACATATGCTATATTTTTTTATAAAGTTCAAATTAATTATCATTGAAATTGAATTGCATAATACTTTTTTATAGCGATTGAATTTTTCTAGAAAAAAAATTGTTATGTAATTCGGATCTTGAAACTCAAGCTTGTATGATTTTTTTAAGGAAATTCCCTCAAATTTACATGATAGCTAGT
>JAQFZH010004354.1:0-12105 GCA_034695485.1 Entomobrya nivalis
AGAAACTGGAAGAAAGGTCTTAAATAATTTGAAATGAGACAGGAGCGCATAAATTTAAACCATACTTTAAGTTTTAGCTGTGTGGCATATATTTATAAGTATTTTTGTATTATTATTACATGGCCTTTGGTAGAAGACTCGCATGCACGAACTGCAAGATATTTTTCTACTAACCTGGAATTAGTGCCAAGCCTGATCTAGTACACCGTGCCGTTGGTTCTTGGCCATCGTCTGGAATTAAGTGATTGACCCTTTGCCCTTCTTTTTCAGCTCATACAGTGTAGCAATAATGCATATACTTTGATCCAAGGTGAAATAAAAATTTATAATACCTTTTTGCCAAAAGGATGTAGATTTATGCATGCACTCCTAGCGTTTTTAATTTCAGTAATGGTAATGTACCCAAAGAGGTAATACTGTTTTTTTGAGTAAAGCAACAATAAGTATCGGATTAACGCATAATTCCAGGTTGTCAGACTGGCTTCTTGATTACTGTTTCCATAAACTTAAAACAATTTTACTCTTTAAAAAAGTCATAAATGCAGCATCGTCTTTTTATTGTTGCCACTAACATGACAAAGCTGTATAATATGGTATCCAAACGTTTTAAAAAATACAGCAAGTCCACACAACTTTTATTTATTTTTAGTCAAAGCAATAACTTTAATATGAAAAGTTATTTTAAAATATTTAAAGCTTTTTCTTCTTGCTACTTGTTTGTATTAAACACAATACATATTACGTTATACTTTCATTTTTCTAGTCTCATATATGATGTCAGTAAAGCGCCAGTGTTGTGTTGTCTGCAAGATTTAAAAACCCTTCTGGTCATGACAGCGATATAATACACAATCTTATGCATGTCCATCTCCTTTCCTGCCCCTATATTCCTTCCCACCCCTTCCAAAGCAACTTCTAGTTTTTCCTAACATTTTCCCACCATCTTTACCAAACCATATACCCGACTTGATCGACTATTAATGTCCTGAAGGGCAGAGTATGACCATTTCAACCAATAAATTCCTCTTCATGCGACTTTCAATTTTTCCAATTTATTTCCTCAGAGAGAACCACATCACAACATAAAGACATACATATCGACAACTTCCTGATGGGGGCATATAGCATATTATTTTTTGTTAGAAAACGGTATTATCAAATGTATGAAAAGGCCCAAATGGTATCCCCATTTCTGTGTATCTCTTGTTCTGTGAAATGAATACTCACCCTAAATGCTGCTGGACCGATCACATTTCCGTTCCATTTGCGCCGTTAGCTTTACCTCCTACATATGTATTTCGAATTCAAAGTTTTTATAGCCAAACCAAAAATCCCCAAAAATAAGTTGGATATATATACCTAACAAGAGTACGTCACTGCCCACTGCATAACATATATCATGATCATACACTTTGGAATCAAGAAAAAAGTATAGCTAGACTACCAGTTTTCTCCATAAGTCATCCAACAAGAAAAAGAGAAATAAATGAAGGACAGCATGATAAAACCTTGTCCTTCTTGCTCACAACCAAGTTTATTGCTCGTACTGTTTGTGTCTGTTAACGTTTTGTCTTATGACTATGACCCTCGTTATTCCCATTTAGACTTTCACTTTTTATGTCTAGCAGCGCATCTATTCTCTCTTGAAAACGAACAGAAGTTGTATACAAAGTGAAAGAAAAAGTGTCTCGATTGTGTATCAGTAGTATATAACCAACCATCGAAAAATCCTTGTCAGTTCTTGTCCAAACTCTGGAAAAAAATAAAAGAAGGAAAAATTATTGCAAGCCTTCTTATGTTTATGGCAGTGATCATGATCATCTCATATAAATACATTGGTTCACTTGAGCGTACCATCGTTCATCCAAATCCGATTCAGAATAAAGCATATAAACCCTCGACGTTTTTACTTTCTTTCCTTTTCGATACAAAAAAAGATGCAGCAATAGTAGCCTAAGGCATAATCACAGCCTATTTGGCTCATCCTTATCCTTGACTCTCTCTCTCTCTCTCTCTCTCTCTCTCTCTGAACGGTTTTACTCAGAATCAAATGTCCCTACATTTCCAATCCAAAATTACATACATCCACCCGCATCTTTACCGTTCAAACCATATATTTTTCCACATCACTTGAGCCTCCAGTTTTCCTTCATACCAGCACAGACAAACCGAATAAGGTTTCTTCCATAGAAATGCACATTTCACTCATGATATATTATGTATATCTGGGTTGGAACCACCTAATATCGTAATATATTGAAGTACGAGCAAGGCCTGCTGATGCTCTCGTTTTCGCCTTCCATCGTATACCTCGAGATATCTCCCTTTTTCAACATCCGCGCACACACACCCTCTAGAAATATTGGTGACAGCATAAAAAAGTCAAGCTAATATATCTGCACCATTCTCCTCAAACCCATTATAATTGCATTGTATCACACAAGCATTAGCTATATGTTTACTTCACAACCTCCTTTCGGTTTGCATCTGAGCCCACACCATCCCATCCTCCAAGTAGAATTGAAATCACGATCTCTCTCTGTCTTTAACTTTTCCACGTAACTGCTGTGGGAAAAGTCTGATTCTGAGAATAATAGTTTTTGTACATACGGATAGGTACCAAATACAAAATAGCAGTATCGGTTACGACTGGAATCACATAATAGAAATAGACAAAAGTGTATCTGCTTCTCGACTCGTCACGGTGCATACAGGGTTTGTTGATCTAACTGGACAGATGTGGTATCCAGCAGAGGAGCTTTCTTTTGCTCGTTTCCACATACACTTTTAGTAGTTTTGCAATGATACCATGTGCCTGTCTGACTGTTTTGTGATGTGAGAATTAGACATGCTCTATTATGTGCATGCTGGAAAGAAGGATAGAAATAGAGGAGATGAGACAGAGGAGTAAAGTGGTTTCTAGATAAATAGTTGCAATAATAATGCACTGAGCTCCTGTTCTCTGCTGAGCTCAAAGCAGATCTGAAATATTTCAACTGGACTGACAATAACTCCTGCAGCACTTATCTCTCTTACTACACATCTTACATCATCATTTATAGAACTCAACTGTGTATGTATTACGATCAAATCACAAAAGTTTATAGAAACATTTTTTCATCCAAGTTGAAATGATGAAGGACATTCATTGTTCTCCTAGTCTGGAGAGAGAAAGAGAGTTACGACTCACGACTGTGACTGACTGACTGGATGAACACGAAATTTATAGGGGTAGGCTTTTATACACTGCATAATAGGAATGATAACTTATTATCCCTCCAGCAGCATTTTAGTGATGAGGGAGATGAGGAGGGACTCTCATAATAAATATCATCGTCTCATCAATATTATTATTTTCATTGAAGAAATGCGTATCCATCTATCCTGTCTAGCTGAGAAAGAAAAAGGGGACAACTTAAGTGACTCACTCAAACTCAACAATAAAATGATCGAGAAAATGCACTTCTCAAGAAAACGTACATATTTCATCGACTAAAATGGTGCAAAATGGTGACGATGTGGGTACAACAGTAAATAAAAATCGTTTGACACACAAGACAAGACAGAATATATTCCGACGAATAAGCAGAAAAGTAAAGGAACAACGTGTGTAGTAGTACATGAAGTAAAATTCATCCACTTCTTATATCCTGTCACCAAATAAGTATTCCGACCGAATGTATTTCTGCACTTTTTGTTATGCTTCATGGTCGCATTCTCGTAAAGCAATGCATTTACATCATTACGGTTATCCTTTAACCTATTACTTTCATACCTAACAAAAATATATTTTACACATTCATATTTGTTATGTGACTATTTGTGTCTATAAGATTCAGGTTACATGCTGATACTCTCCTGGAGCGAAATGTTGTTGCTTGTTGTTGTTACTACTGAGCTGTCAGCAGGCAAAGATTTATCAAAACAAAAGGGACATTTCTCATACTAATAATGAAAAAGAGGAGCAGAAATGAAATATGGGAGGATATGGTTTCATAACGTCATACGACACTTGTACATTGTATGGATATATTACATGCTTTGATATCGTGACTATCGCTCACTACTGACATATCTCAATACAAAATCTTTTTTACATACGCAAGTATAACTGAAGCCGAACTTTGTTATTGCATTAGAAATGCATATAGAAAGCAAACATTATTATGATGAAACGGCATTTTTTATTTAGCTATTTTTGTACTCTTTTGGCCCTGTTTGTCATAAAAATAGTTGTGTTTTGGATTCCAGCAGAGATATCATGTACAAAAAGGGGGAAATGACAGCAAATTTCAACCAAGGAGAAATAAAAAGCTAACTCACCAAAATGTGTATCAGCACCAAACACCTAACGCTGAAAATGGGAAAATAAGTACAAATTCGGGTGTCATATCATATCTGCTAGCGTTGTCTTCCTCCATGTATTCGCCTTATCTCTAACAAATCATCAAACATGAAAAGTTTTATACAAATAGTAGTGGAAGTAGCACCCACCATGACTGTGCAACTAAATTGTTCTAATCTGAACATCAGAAGAATTTTTCTCGCATGTACCTTGTATATACATGCTTATCTGTTCCTTTTCTTGTTTCTACCCTTGAAAATACGAGTCGTCTTCATGATGATGATAATGATGATCGTCCAATGATGTGCGTAGATTACTATGCATCTTTCTCTCTTTTCCTTTTTAGACAAAAAAAAGTTACAAACTACACATGAATAATACGTGTTGCCAGTTGTCATCTTTTTTACAGAAACATTGAGATAAGTTGACATGCAGAGAAAAAGGATAACTGTACGCATGAAGCATATCTTCCTGCTCATGTTTCCATTATTATTTGTGCAGCAGATATAGTATATGTATGTAAGGCACATTGAATTTATTAGCTATTTCATTTTCAGTTATGTATATAATATTTGTATGACATGTTATAAGAGAAGGAAAATCCATGAGCACTATTCGATTTGATCTACAGATGAAAATGATGATGACACGGCGATGGAAACGATTATGCTTGTGTTGTTGCTTTTGCGGCATAGTGTGTGGAAAATGCTTTCATATAATCATGATCAGCATTCTCAGCAGCATCATCATCGCTTTCTTTCTTTCGCTTTTCCAACCTTTTGAAAGGGAGGAAATGTGTATAGGAACAGGAGACGTACAGAAAGCAAGGGGAAAAGGAAATAGGAAGGAAGTAAGGAAGGAAAAAGCCTTTTTGCATTTTATTTTGTCATTGTTGTTGGACTATTTGCTGTTCCCATTCAGATTTCTAGATATGAATTTCTTTCATGTCATGGAGTATTACGAATGACAAAGTTTCCAGATATTCTCTTACGAATTTCCTTTCAAGATAATGCATGAATATTATGATTATAAGTCAGTGCGGCACATGTGCCGTGCCCACTGTGTAGTAAAAGTATGCCATTGTAATGATTAGCTAGAAATATTTCGTTTTCATCATTCTCCTGATCCAATGCGACAATGTCGCGTTACGGTTTGGTGATGATACACATAATTCTGACACTGAAGTAAACGTCAAGCTTATTCAAAAGAGAACAACCAAAGAGCAATCTTTAAGAATGACGAATAATAATAGGGAAAATATATGTTTATGGTTAAAATGGTTGTTCCTGACTTTGGGACATGAGGATGTCTCTTGGGATGAAATATTTGATGATTTTCCAAGAATAACTGTAAGTAGATAAAATTAATATGAACTCATAGATGTAATTGTACGTAATGAACATACACATAAAACTATGGTCCACTGACTTATTCTCCCTTCTTCGTTTTTATCATCATCATGTGTATCACTTTTGCTCATGATGATTATGTCAGCTCTTTTCTAAAGGTTGTTTTTTCATGTTATACACTTTTTCATTGTTTGTCAAAGAAAAAAAGGCTTGTTGTGCCAGTAAGCTAGAAGCTAATAGTAATAATGGAAAAATAATGAAAACTAGATTAGATTTTTGATGTTCAAGATGAATAAACAAATTGTGTTGTCGACTTACAAGGTTTTTCATGTAAACAATATATTGCACACATCATGCAATCATGTGTAGTCAGTTTCTTTCTAGCCAATTTTTTCTTGTAAGTTATGCCTTACTTTGAACTTTCGCCAAAATAGATAATATACCATAACAAAATTCTAACTTCAAAAACGAAAACTAATATCCAAGATATTTTCTTTACAAACGTTCAACTTGCTGTTATTAGCCTTCATGTGGTATGATGACAATGCAATGGTAAGCATTCTACTCTTGTTTTGGCTGTTTGTATTCGTTCACTGACATTATACCAAATAGTTCAAAACTTTCCCCCCTAAAATATTACTTGATAATACTAGCTATTATAAAGATTTTTTGTGCTTTTTTCATTATTTTCCATTTTTCTTCCTGTAATAGTATACAGTTATCTTTTGTCATTTTTTTCTACTAAACGTTGGCTGCTATGATCAAATATCAACGTATGTCCAAAACTCGAACAAAACCTGAGGAGGCAAAAAACGAAGGACACGCTATTATGAGAAAAATGGCATGTACGAAATATCACAAAAAATATGTTTCATTATATGTTGTTAAAAGGTTGGCTCAGGTAACAATAGTCGATACATGTAGGTAGTCAAAACATATTGAATTTGTGTTTCTGTGACATAATGAAACACTGCCAAAAATCGGAATATATACGTATATAAGTTACTAGTATTTTGAATGTACAAAAGTATACATTCTCAAAAGAAAAACATATTTATATATCAGTTTTCCGCTTCCTTTCTGTCAACACAAACATTGTCACTTTTACAACCAATCATCAACAACATAGAAAATGTGATAAATCGATGCGTTTGTCGACAAATACAACATTTTGCGTAAAAGTTTACCTTGCAGAGTTCGTCTATATTCTAAACATACCATATATTCATATTTACAAGTATAGCTATCAATGCTATCATCATGATTTGATGAGCTTTAATATTATATACATGGTAGTGCATACATACACACATGTATCATACCCCCAAACGCAAGTAACTCAACCTCTTTTATTCCTCTCGTTTACTTCTTCTTCCAATAATAATCATCATACAAACTACACAGGATACGGTAAACACACACACACTAACATCATTTCAAATAATATCCTATCAATTGAACCATACAATATAATGAAATGGGATAACAGTGGAGGAGGAAGTAAAAATAATCTCTTTTTCTGGCTTCGTTTTTCGTTCTACTCTTCTATTTTATTCTTTCTCCCTTCAACATACATACTTCTTGAACGAAAGTGAAAAGCAGATTGTTTCTTCTCCGGGCCTCTTCAAAGGAAAAACTTTCACCGTAGTTTTCTTATTCCATTCAATCTTCTCTTCTTTCATCCAATAATGTACGCATATAGAAGAAATAGTATTGCTATTGATATTAGAGCATCTTGTTCTGCGTGTGAGTAACAAAACACCATGTATCTACTCGGTTTTCACCAACCACCAAGAAACACTATTCAAAGGATTCGGAAATATCAAGTACGTATATCAGAGTACATTTGCCTGAATAAAAAGCCTCGTCGATTTTACTTTCTCTTTTTTTATTCAACTTGTATTGGTATACAATATACTAGAATATACATGAACGTTTTACTGGTTTTATAATCTCAATTTTACACAAGTAGAACCATTGTACCTTTGCACTCAGATTACATTGTGGCGATTGAACTATTACATTCAAAAAGAATACGGAAATTGGTAAGGTTAGTAGAATGAAAATTCGTCTTCTATAATGCAACAATTTTTCTCTTCCAAATATCATCAAGTATCCCCATTGCTTTTGTGTGTGTGAACGCAGTCAGTAGACGGAAACACACTTGGTGGAAAATAGAGGCGAAGAGAGACTTTCATGGATGTGGTGCATATTACATGCAGCAATAGCAATTCCAACTATAACTCTTTTGCACACACAACCCACACGCTCAAAACATGGTATGCATACGAGTACAGTGGGTAAGCGCACCAGTGTAGCACCCGCTTTCATGCATGCATGACCATGAGTTGGTTCTTGGATCGATGAAAGAAAAGTAAGAGTGAAAGCGGGTGCTGGTGGCTGTCGTCTGTATCAAGTGAATATAGTTGCGTAGCAGAACCAATGGCGAAGATGTCATGCATTCTAAGAGTGTCTGAGAGGAGAAAACTTTTGCTCTATCTGCAATAAATAGCGAAACGATGATGGAGATGAGGCGTACTGCTAAATAGTTAGTTTGAGCTATCAACCTTACATAAAAAGTGGGACAGGAAGACTTAAAACTTTATCCATACTTTGTTATCGTCAGACAAAGACGTGATCGTATTAAACGTTTTGTAATAAAACCTGATACAACATTATCGATTTCAAAAAACAAACATTTGATTGCATTGCTTTCAAAAACCAAGATTTTTACCAAACTTGACTTTGAAACAAAATGGATTATTAAATCTAGCAAAAAGTACTTCCTAGATTGTTGAATCACCAACTTTAGAGTATAATTATGATTTTTGCCTGATCTGAGGATATGTCACTTTTGGGTTTCTTGAAATTTCAAGCATTTGAGGTGAATTAATGGATTAAAAGACAATCAAAAGTATTACAAAATCGTCTCATTTTATTTCATCAAGTTAATTAAAAATGCTTTTATTATATTGCGGTGCTTTTGTGGCTTTTGCTTCAGTTTTAATATTCAACACATTTGATTTTGACATGTGTGAAAGCATACGAAAGAAAACTAATGAATTGCTTTATTTGATTTTTTCAGGTAAGTCCCAATTTTGTGTCCTATTTCGACTGTGTCCGTATGCGGAAATGAGGTCCTTGTTGAAATTCATCATTCCGTACTTTCCTCTCATGTGATTTTGATGTGTCAGCCACACTTAGAGAATCTTTTCCAAGATAAGCTCCAACGCGTTTTTCTCATTTTGTTCAACTAAGAAATATCTCCTGACGGACCTTTTGCAAATATCAAGATTGTCCCATTTTTCTTTTACAAACATTGCAATTACAGCATGCTGTACATACGGCGATTCCCATGCATTTGATTTAAGTGTACCTTACTTCATGTGACATAGTTTTTTTGCCTTTGTCTTGATCATCTTTATTTCTTCAATCACATTTGCAATTCATAGAACGTGCCTGGCAACTGCTTGTGAAAACTTTTTGCAAAAAAGTAAAAAAAAAAACCTGATGCAAAACACCCGTTAGCAATACCCTACTTTAGCACTCCGTTTGTTTGGTCTATCTCGTTGAATCTCAGGAATATACAATTTCGTTGTATCCACAAGAACTAAAAAAATCTCCATATTATATTTGGACAGGCGCTGTCTGCGTTGAAAACCTCTGCACCAAAAAAACAGCAGTGCATAGACGTATAAATGAAAAAACGGACAAAATGACGAGATTCACACAAGCAATATACATGCCTACACTGACATTACATATCTTCTTGAACCTTTGGTTCATTCAATTCTCCTCCTAGAAATTTTATTTAACTTGATGAAATGGCTCATGACATTCATACATGCATGAAGACAAAGAGTTACAGCAACGTATCAAGGAAAGTCATCATACGGATGAAGAATATTGCATTTTATTTTCTCCTTTATTTCTGCTGCCGCCCAAGTTAGAAAGCTGACTGACTTGTGTCATATGAAATGAAAGTTAAAGAGACCTTATTCTTTTAAAATAAGAATTCTTTTTCTTATGGGAAAAAACTGGCAGATACAAGAAAAAAGTCGAATGAGCAACGAGGAGAACTCTTAGTTTTTTGCTAGCAAGGCAAAGCGCACAAACATCATGGCAGTCTTCCAACTTGCCAAAATGATCTTAAGTAGAAAGAGAAAGAAGTGAATGCGGGGCTTCCATCAACTTTAACTTGTCATATATACATACGTGTATAGATACAATACTTGGTATACAAATGTACACAGTTTTAATGCATGACGAGAGCATTACGTAATAGCAATGATAGAAACACCGCCACCAGCAAGCAGGTCACTACATTCGGGATACTTTAGCGAAAGCTCAAAATGATTACGTACTATTATATTTAGGTATATATATTATCTTTTGCAAATATATTAAAGTGGATAGGTATACATGATAAGTATAGAGCTTTATACTTTCTCCCTCCCAAGAGCTCATGTGGATCCCCGGGCCTTTTTTTCCTACAAAAGTAGTTGAGGTAGAAGGAAAAGGTCCTTTTTAGATTGCTCTGCTTTCATCTCACAGACGACCAGCCATTAGTCAAGAGAAACTCATGAAGAGGAAGAAGAAGGCATACACACACTTTCCCTACTAGGCACACACATGGCTCGTTGGTCTTTTTTTCTAAGAAGAGAGCAAACTGTGTCTGTGTAGCAGTAAATACTACTGTTAACCACATGCTCATAAGAAAAAGCAATGTACTGCTACTACACGCTACAATGGACAACCAACTGACCTAAGATTAGTTTTTTCTTACTTCTAGTCCTGCTGCAGTAAGTTACCACATCGCATCAGACCACCGCACATGGCACACACTCTGTGTTTCGTTTATTATGCCACTATATAGTATTCTTGTAGCTGCAGTGATGATGGTGGCGGCGGCACTAACAATAGAAAGAGGAAAACTATTACAGTATCAAGAATACCAGGATAAGCCAATAATAATGCAAAGAAACTTTTTTTCCTTTGCCTTGTATAATACTACCTTGTCTTGTTCACTACCTCACAAAATAGCAAAATGTAGCCAGGAGAGGTAGAAACGTGAAGTACCTGACCCTTTAAGTAGGCCAAGCTTAGAATAGACCATTGCTTCGATATAATATGATCCTACTTCTGTACTTAAAGCTAACATTTTATAGAGAGATACAATGTGAAAAGCTGTATTCTTTTTTAAATGCGCTCTTTTTTGGATGGTCACCTCCAGCTATCTCTGGCTTGCGAAAGATCTAAGAAAAAATGTATAATTTATTTGTATGTGTGGTACCTTTTCTATTTTTTCTTTACACGAGATGTGGTAAGGCAGAATGGTGATGCGGATGAGAGTGCGAAAAAGAAAAGGGGTGACTGACTGGAACAAAGAATAAGTAAAAGGTTATTACAGTGGCAAGAAAAAAATGTATAACAAAAGATCGGAAGGACAACTATTATTGTTATTACTATTGATCTCTCTCGTGAAGAATTCTACAATGCAGAAACTAAAACTGAGCAAAATCTTCTTTTTTGTATGGAGTAGTAACTCGGTTTGCTTTAGTGAGAAAAAAGTCCGATAGGCAAGTGGCGTGTAATATGTGATGGCATGGAAGAATGCAACGTGTTGGACTGATGGTGTGTCGGTGTTCGTGTGTTCAGCTTGGGCTGGAGTGTGAGCCCCAGATGCTATTTTACAGGATGATAACAGCAGATGAATGTGTAACCCTTTCGGCATAAAATATTATTGAACTCACATATCTACATAGTACGGAGAGCTATTATTATATAAAGATTAGAAAAATCTCCTCTTTCACTCACTTGACTTCACAAGTTTCAGAGTAAAAAGTACATTTCGGACAGTAGCAGATTTCTTTTAGACTTCTTCATCTAGATGCAGTAGAAGGAGAAGTTGTTGTAGTAGTGGATTTCTAAGCGGAATTAAACCTTCATCCCTTTAGGCCTCCTTTCGGTCAATTTCCCGATTTTCAAATAGAGGAAAAAAATTTAATGAGAGTGGTTTTGGCTTTTATACTAGTTCTTTCACCAATATTTCACTGTTGATGCTCTAACGACTGATTCGGTTTTCCAATACATGCATACCTATATAGATGCATATATACTTCTTAAGAGGCATGCTTGACGGCTGGAAAATGAAAACTGAAGTTAGTTTCTTTAAAAAAAATCTGGTGTTGTATTGCTTGTACTCAACTGGACAATACGTAAAAACAATGTTAAATGTTTTGGTATTACTTGATCTATTTCAAAGTGGCACACAAAAATAATTTTTAAAGATTCTCTTTGTTCTTGTAAGTTGTAAAACTTGAACCTCGGTAGGTTGTATCTAAGACTATAAGATTAAATGTATATGTATGGTTTAAGCATCAATACCACGAAATCGCATACCTATGTTTA
>JAQFZH010004355.1:0-12104 GCA_034695485.1 Entomobrya nivalis
ATTGGTGAAACGAGATTTTGAAAATCTTGATTACTTTTTGAGTTATCGTGCGAACGGACAGACGGACGGACAGACGGACAGACGGACGGACAGACGGACGGACAGACGGCCGACATATCCTGTATAACTTGCTAAGTCGCAAGTTAATAAAGAAAGAGTTTAGTAGAAGGGAGAGAGAGCCTACTAAAATATATTACAAAGCAATTGTAGTTTACTTTTAGTACCTTAGAATTAGTGTACGTTTACGTTTATCTAAAAAAAATTGTCTAGCATTGCGCAAAGCCATCGTGCACTAAAAGTTGCGCTTGCTCAACTGTGTCTTAATTACATATTAAAGACTAATGTTTGTATATAACTCGACAAATGAATATTTAATCATTTCAGTAAATACCAAGAAAATTATTATTGTAATAGCTTTTTTGAGTATGTCTTTGAATATTTGACAATTTTTATGGAAACAGTATATAGCTGATTTTTGACCATGTCGAAGAAAATTGTACATTTTATGAATTAAAGTATTTATTAAATATTAAAATGGTTACTAAAATCAATCAGCTAAACTTAAATACATGAACTTGCGAATTAGAAGCAAATAAAAACACTCTGAGCAAATTAATATATTTTCAAAATTATTCAACACAGAATTCTTATGGTATTGGTAAAATAACACGTGATTATAAAAAGTGTCCTTCTTAAATTCCTTTAGGTTAAAATGTTATTTTATAACAACGTCAACCGAATCAGGAATTTGAAACAAATTTCTACAAATTCGGATTACATATTTAAAAGTCTAAAATGGTCGTTAGTGATGGGAAACGTTTTAGGAATCATCCCAATTTCTAGAAGTTTAGGCAAAAGATCTCAAAACCTTAAAATAAGGTAAAATACATTTACTTAATGCATATTAAAATACAATCAATAAATTATGTTGCCAAAAATTTCCTATATTTTTACGTTTAAAGATACACCAGTCCAGTATTTATTTATACATGTTTTGTTACTGGGTTACTTACCATCACACCTGCTGTAAACCTATACGGGTTTCTAAGCGCCACAAAAGGAAATCCTTACCAAATTAGTCAGGCTCTACAAAATCTTATTTGTACTATATGGAGTGTTGTCTTGTAAGAAATATTTCTATTGTGTTATATGCTATATTATGCATTGCATTTATTTATTTCAAAAAAAATATTTTTATTTTACAAGTTGGAAATTTATTTAATTGCAGACATGTGCTACTTATACGCAAAAGTAGCCAAATAATTCAATTTTTCTGTTTATGGGAAATTGTTGAAGCCGACCGAATTGCATTAACCTTAGACAAAGATAAACATTTAAAACGTGACACGATTGTATTGGCTACGTTGATTTTCTTATCAGCCGCAGGGGAAAACATACTAGTTAGTTTAAATGACAGTGGTATATTTAGGGATACAAACAGCTGGACAAAACTTAATGTAGATTTTAGGTACAATTTAACGTCGCTAGAAGCCTATTACAAAAACTCACACGAAACTTGGGATGCTGTCTTTGGATATAATTGGATTCTTTCTATTCTTGCCTTTCTCGAACACAAGTGGTTTCTTAGTGCATGGAACTACGGAGATGCTTTCATAGCAGTATTTGCTCGGGCAATTTACTTTCCATTCAAAGCAATTCATACCAAAGCTTTAGAACAATTGACACAAAATGGTAAATTATTTATTTGTTTTATTACTGGGTTACTTACCATCACACATATTATTGTATTTGGAATACATTTTTGGGTTTATTTCTAGATTTCACATCAATGATTTATCTAGCAAACCATCATAGAGCTGCGTGCAAATTGTTGAAACTATTGGATACATTACTGTCGCCACTTGTGTTTGGGTCTTACGCTGTTAACATATTTTATATTTGCTTAGCCGTACGTAAGAATATTTTTAAGTGGATATAAAGTATTAAGAAACCTTTAAATGCTATTTTTTGTGTTGCAGTTATCATATAGTCTGGTTGGTAATATCAATGAAGAAATTGACGCTAACACTAAAATTGGAAGATCAATTTATTTAACGTGGTCCATTGTGCATTTACTATTGAGAACATTTTTAGTGTCGATAAATTGTGCACGAGTGAATACGTATGTACATAAAATTGGAGAAGTGTTTCAGGAGTGTCCCATAAATTTATACAACGGAGAGGTAAAGTAAAGTATATATTTCTAGCAGTTTTAAAACATTTAGACAAATTTTGTAAACTCTGATACTTCTCTGCTAATTTATTCTGAATAGATTGCCCGTCTTGATACAACAGTGAGGTTTGGGCCTCCAATTGGATTGTCAGGGATGGGTTACTTCGTGATAACAAAACCCTTTATGATGTCACTTATTGGAATAATATTCACATTCGTAATAGTGTTATTGCAGTGTTTTCCAACAAAATAAGATTATCCAATATTTCCTAATCAAAGAAATATATTTTGATTGTTTAAAGGCGCACTGTTAGTTTTTATGTATCCGATAGTGTTTCTAGAGATTATGTTAGGTAGTATAGCTTTAATATTCTACAGCACTCGAGACGAATGCTACAAATTAGAAGTCGACAGAAACTTGTAATTGGTACAAATTCTGCTGAAAAGAAAACGCAAATGCTTTGGATGCAAAGGCTTTATA
This sequence comes from Entomobrya nivalis, assembly GCA_034695485.1. Lineage (NCBI taxonomy): Eukaryota > Metazoa > Arthropoda > Collembola > Entomobryomorpha > Entomobryidae > Entomobrya > Entomobrya nivalis. The sequence goes on from JAQFZH010004355.1 coordinate 2,655, forward strand.
TGTCATGTACGCCAGTGAAATTTAAGTTTGACTAGTCAAATTTTGTGGCTTAATTGACTTGTTTGAATTGTACAGTTTTTGCAAATAGAATGACAATATAACTTTTACTAATCGAAGGAAAGGCACTTTTAGAGATGGTTAATGCAAAATATATGTTAAAGTGTTAAATTTATGCAATATTTCATAATAAGAATATAAAACGTTATTTCGTTTAAAAATAGACACGTATATTTATTCACATTTTATTGTTTTATTTTTTATCTAATTTAACGATTGGAAATTTAAGCTTCTTGAAATCTTGGTAATCATTTTATTTCATCATCACTTATGCCTCACTCACAATTTCTTGCGAATGTTCTAAAGATGCCGAAATTTTTCCCCTTTTTAAACAATATTTCTAATTTCTTACTATTATATTATCTAACTTATTGGCTAAAAAATAACGATGATTTATTAAGGCATGAAATATTAGCTTGAAAGAACCTCTAACTTGTATTTTAGAGTAAAATGATTAATAACCATGTTCCTTATAAGTATGTACACCAGCACCACCTCCATGATTATAAGGTAGCCCATTATCCTTACAATACGTGGGCCCATCACCCACACACAATGCATATGCCATCGCAATAGGAATATAATTTTGCTCATGAATCCCCGTCAACAAATGAGCCATGGGCCCTTTAGACAAAATCTGTACATCTTGACCTCCATGAGTTTCAATATCTAATGGAATCATTGGCTTTCTAGTGTTGTCAATACTATCCAAGTCATCCTTGCTAATGTTATATCTCATATTATTCTCAAATGGCATCACATTTGGACCATTATCATACATTAGTGTTGCATAAGGCAAGTTATCATTTGCCATACCCGCTATTCCCATTATGTCATTTCCTCGAGTAGGATATCCAGCGAATGTCATCACGTGACCGTGATCAGCAGTTGCAACAATTAGGGTATCCTGGTCGTTTGATAGGTCATCAGCCATTTGTATAGCCCGATCGAATTCAATAGCTTCCCAGAGGGCACGCTGAGCCAGGTTGTCGTGATGGCCGTGATCTGTATAGAAAAATATATGTGTTAATTACTGTCTAATTTACTAAATATGGACGTTAATTTTACTAAATACTTAAATGTGTGTACAATCACCTATACGACCTCCTTCCACCATAATATAGTATCCATTTGGATTCTTGCTACAAATCTCAATAGCCTTTTTAGCCATCAACTCCAACCTCGGATCCCTGTTCTTAGGCTGATCATGAAAGTATGCTATATCAACAGGCGAAAATATCCCCAAAAGTGTATCAGTCGTTAATGGATCCACATTTAATAGCTGTTCTTCCGTTTGTACGTAAACCGCATTTTTGCCACTTTTCGACGCTTTCCAAGCTTCTATTAAGTTTTTCCCATCTGTCCGTTCTCCCTGACCTCCTTCAAAGTCGTGAACATTTGTTGGTAAAAATTTATTCCGACCACCGCCCAAAATTACATCGATATTTCTTCCTGGCTCTTTTAAAACCAATTGTTCCGTGATATCGTCACATGTATCAGGATTTTGACCACTTGCTAGTACAGCGGCATCTGTTTGCCAACTTCGGTCCGCTGCGTGAGCATATGTGCCAGCAGGGGTCGCGTCAGTAAGTTCGGTGGTTGTGACAATCGCCGTGCATTTTCCGGCTGCTTGGGCCCAAGCCAGTATTGAAGACACATGGTTTTCAGGAATATTTTGTAAGGTGCAGTTTCCTCTCACGACGTTTGGGGTTACTCCAAGAGTACCGATTCTGGCTTTCACTCCAGTATAATATGCGGTTGCACTACAGGCTGAATCCGCTAAAATTTAGAGAACGATTCAAATTAAATTAATTTTATAATATATTTAAGGTAAGCTACTTTGAATCCAAGTTAACTTACCAACTTGTGAGTCAGCACAGAATGTCTAGAAAGGAATTATAAAAAACAAAACAAGTTAAAACAGTTTTTTGTTGAGGACGCAGTACTAGTAACCTTTAACATTTAATAGTTACCTTTGATAAGCCAGAATAAGGAAAGCTTTCTAAGTAAAGTGTTGCCTCTTCTCCAAAACGTTTATGATCAACGAGTTGACCTTTTAAAATTCGGGCAGCTGTTAGGGTTTGAACATCCCTGAAAAATAAACATGTGTGTTGAATTCGAGAAAATGTTTAAAAGGTTTTCATTTCAAGGCAAAGTTTAACTCACCAGCCATCACCCAGAAGAAAAATTGCGTTTTTGGCCTGCTTGATAAGTGGGGTGACCTTCAAAGTTCTCCTAAGTTCTGCATACGACTCGTCTCGCCAATATTGTGCATCTTTTATGAAAATTAAAACAGCAAAACTTACATACATTGTAATGGAAAATAAACTTCATTTTATTTGAATGATGTACTGTAAAATATAGTATATAGTTTCTTACCTTCGTAAACTGTATTGGCGTTTGCACCTTGTGGCGGAGCTGGAATAAATATTGTACAGTTTTTAAACAATAACTTTGAACAAACTTAAATTTCAAACCTTTAAGAATTTTTGACTGAACTATTATAAAAATATTTTATTATGCTAATTTTTTTAAACCATACAAGCGATGTTATTTGCTGAAGTACAGACTATCAGGAAGTTGTACAAAAAAATTGCTGCGGTTGATGGCGTGTTTAGCTTGCTAAAAACCTGACTTAACATTGTGCACAATTTTACAATAAATTTTATCAAAACTAGCAAAAAGGAACAAAATCTCAGAGAAAAATGCTTTGTTGTCTTCAAGAAGAACACTTATGCAGAACTGGATGGGATCATGTTTTGGGAAAGGCAATAATGTTATTCAAGTGCTTTAATAGGGTTCAAGGATTAATAAGGGCTTGTTTTGCTCAGTGTGAACTATCTCTTTGTGCATTAAGTAGGGAATGTTATTTTGAACGAGGCAAACCAACCCTTTTGCACAAAAACTGGAATAAACAGCTTACATTCTTACAATCCGTACCTTCTAAAATAAATACGGTCTACGTGAACAACAAATGTGTTTAAGGCTACAAGCCGTACTGAGAAACAAAATGCTAGAATATTTTACCGAAGGTACTCACTTTACGATTTGGCATTGATCTTGGACGTACTTAAACGTGCACATATACATACATATGCACCTGCATAAAATGTACAACTATTTGTCTACATACTTGCTCAGCAAAAATTATGGGATGTAGGAAGCATATTTTACAAAATGCTAACTTTTATTACTATTCAGTAACAATGCATGTAGGATTAAAAATGCTGACAAGTGGGGAGACTTTGTGATGTTTTAAATTTAAGTACAGTCGTATTTATTATTCAGGATATTTTCCTGAACGACAAGGAAATATGATGCACATTTTAAGTAGGCATTATTTTTATAATTGTGTAGAGTATTGTATGTGTTTAGGTACATATATATGTAATTATAACCACATATGTTTTAGGAAACTAAACATTTTCTTATATACCCAAAAGTAATTTGGAAAATTGAAAACTGCTTTTCAGCTTTTAAAAATCAAGGTTAGGTATTAGGCATAAGAAATGTAAGAAAGATAGTTTCAGTTGCAGCCATAAATGAAATGTGTGTGTTCATATTGATGATACATGATGGTATGTTAAAATAAAAATTGAATGATGAATATTTAATAAATTTTATTTGATTTAAGACTTCTGTATTATTTTTAAGTAGTAAAATACTGTCAAACGTTCATTTCGTGTTCAATGATTTTAGGATCAAGACGATGTTTAGCAAACATGTCTAGAAACTACATAAACTGTCGGTTCATGTTTTACCTGAGTTTGTCATTATAACAGTGTAAAATCTTTTAGAATGCATGAGAAATTATATATTTTTAATCTGGTTCCAAACTTAAGCTTATCAAAGAATATAAGCTCTCGGTGGCGATTTTAAATGAATTACAATAGCTTCATAAAAATTTGAGTAATACAACAAGCTTGTACTTTAATTCTTGCATTAAATTAAATTATTCATATCTACATGAAAATCGGATAACCATAATATTCAAATGCAATATTGTGCTCATAAATTGTCAAAATTCAATAAAATAGATTACATCTTACATTGAAACCTGCACAAGTTATAGTATTGCTGTTATCCTATTCACAAGTTTCAAATGTAACGTTTTAATGGATGCTACTAAAAACTTAGAATATCACCAATTTTATCTTTCATACATAACAGTCCTTTGTACTCTTACCAGGACAGTGGAAATGTGTGTAAGCGATTTATTTAGTGTAAAATAAAAACGTATCATAAGTTTAATACAAGCTATACAAATTATTACAATTGCATATTTGAAACAAATTGCACGCCACTATTACATCTGCTTGGTCAATAAATTATTTTAAATTTATTTTACAAATTAATTACTTACCATGGTACATATTAATTTTAAATTCGCACTTATACTTTTCACTTGTTTTTACGATGGAGTCTAAACCGACCAAGGCAAAGTTTAATTAGTATCTTTATTTTACGCAATAGTTGCCAGCGAGTTTTACCACCTTTATCAATTGTATTGGAATCAGAAATCTGCTTAACTTTAGTCACTCGACATTTACTAACTACCCAACTCTTTACCGATTTTCGGTAGACAATTAAACCAAAAAGAAACAAACTCGATTGAATAGTTATTACACCAAGAAGACAAACTCCAACTGCACTTTTCAACGGCAAAGGTTCAGGAAGTGAAAAGCCTTCTACAAGCCTACGCGGCATTCTATGAAATAAACGACTGCCACGATGAAAAATACTTATGTGATGATTATGAAATCCAGACTCAACCCACCTGAGAAAAATATTATGTGCATATTCTAAACCCCACATTCTAATATTCCATTCCAGTTCCCTTTCTATATTCGAATTGTAAATAATTGTTTTACAAACCGTGTGTCTATCTACAAAATGAGCCTTTTTCCAGATCGCAGACGAAAAAGATCTTTCTCGAAACATAAAAATAGCTAGATTATCACTTTTAATTTTTTCTACAATAGTTGGTCCATCGGTCCATGGAATGGGATCAACAGACGCATCGTAAATACTCTCATCAAGTGTTTTACCATGCCAAAAATTCCGCCCGAATACATTTGCAGCCATTTGAAGGACGCCACGATAAATTGGTTTATTTATCCAAATGCGCCAGTTATTTTTGATTAAAGTTGACATATCAGGAACTTGTTGAATGCTCAAAATATCAGCGGATAACGTTGACTGCCAACCCAATGCTACAAAATTTGCCCATAAGAGAAAATACACGACATGTTTTCTTTTTCGCGGGGTTACCGCAAATCCAGCAATTGCTGAAATAAAACGCAATCCTGGTTTTAAGCTTTTATAAATTAGGGATAATAAAAATGCGACAGTGAAAATGTAAATCCATACGTCTGGCTCAAGTACATTAAAAAATAATAAACTCAGTTTTCGAAGTTTTTTTGTATCAAGACAAATAAATGTTTTTAAAGGCTCAGTCGCAACAAATAAATATAATCCCCGGGTTTTAGCAAACTGATTGGGTCCAGTAAAAAAAGAAGTTTCATCCAAGGCAAAATTAAACCACCATTGGGATATTTGTTGTTGTTCTATAGTTTGTAAATTGTTTGGTAGTGTCATTGTTACATTCAAAAGTCGAAATAGTGGAAACCAAATTGCAATTCCTAATCCACAATATGTAAGTGTATATATTATAAGTTCACGATTGGGAGGTTGATTCAAACTCTGAAAGCAGGGTTCCATTGTAGGGTCCGTAATTGCTAAAGGCCCTCTCACTGGAACCTTTCGCTTGTTTCCGTTACGGTTAAGTTGATTTGAAAGATTTGAAAGATGTTTTAAATTAGTTTCTTGGGTTGTGATTTGAAAAAATCTAATTTTTGATACAAGACATGTATGGCACATTATACCCACTTTGGTTACCTTTTCATCATGGGCTTCGATAAATAACAAGACTGCGTTAAAAGGTTCCTTCTTGATATCAGTCTCTACTAAGCCTGCTTCAAAAGGCTTTAGAAGATGCCTGCTATTTTGGAAACCTTTGGTAACCATTACCATATATATTGCAGCGGACAAAGTTTCAAATCCAGAGTTTTGTATAGCAGTTATAGTTTCTTCATATGTATTCGTGAGCAATATGAAAACTTTATTAGTCTGCTTTGTAAACTTTGTTGTGAATCGGAAATATTTTGTGGTTATGTTGATCTCTACATTTATGTCCTCCAAGTCTTTTAATTTGAATGAAAATTCCATTTTGTGTGCGTTATATATTAACCAACCATCGTAATTATGTAACAGACTACGACTAGATATGCTAGAAGAAACGCTGTCTATACCATTTTGCGATGTGTTGTTCACCGAAGTAACTATGGTTATCATATTTTGCTCTTGGTTTGGTAATATCAAACTTTGGCTAAATACTGACGAAATAAAAAGGAAACAGGGAAAGTAAGGTAGTTCGTCCATTTTGTATTTTTGCTTCGTAGGTCTATCTGTATTTTAAAGTATTATTTTACATACGAAGATGTGCTCAAACCTAAACAAGTAAAGTTTTTATTTGCCAAAAAAAATCTGCCCTTTTTTATTAAAACTTTTTGACTTCAAAGGTTCTTAACCCGCTGCCAAGATGAAAGGTTAATGTTTGTTTACAAATTTTTGCTAGGATGTAGTATTTTGTGATTGGGTCTAACGAGAAAAAGACGTACTGTGTATAACTATGGTTTAGCTCACAACAAACACCATGTAATGTCAAAACACTCCAAGTTAACCATTTAATGTTGAGGAAAATGATAAATATTTTCTGGTTTTGCTTATATAAAAGGTAATTTGGTTAAGTGTGGTACTTGTGAATTAATAATTACTTGAATATGTTTTATCTTTGCAAAAAGAGGTTTCCAGCACTTGAGTTTTCACTTTAATTAGAATATGTGGTTACGGAAAATTTGGACGTAATGTTTTTATAAAAGGATTGAAAACTTTGTTGTAATCCCCAAGAAATAAAAAGATTACTTAGAAATTTTTAATAGTACCTTGTAGTTAATTCTTATGAGATACACACTTCCTGTCTGCAAATTTAAAATGAAATGTCTTGTATTACCAAAACACGTAAAGCCTACTAGATAATTTTTATCGAGGACAATATTAAATGAAAGGAGGAGCTGACACGGGGAATAATTTAGGTTTATGTTGTACCTGGTATTGCCATAATACTTTACTTATACATACTTTCTCTAAAGGTTCTAACAAAATTGCTAATATGAAAAAATAAAAACCCTCAGTTAAAATTGCTGCGACGATTTTTTTTGTAGTTGGTTCTTATGAAATGCAAACTACCTGCGATATGCGGAAATATGATTTATTTTACATTAAATCTCTTGTAATACCAAACACGTAACGCTCACTATATAATTGTCACTGAGCAGCAAATTAAAGGAGTAGCTGACACGGGAATTAATTCGACTTAATGTTGTACTTGTTATTGTCATAAGGCTTTACTTAAACATGTTTGGTTTGTTGTTTGTACAGCTTTAGTGTCGCTGAAGTTTTCAAATTAATGAAAATATATTGTTCTAATGGTAACCCAATTTTGAAATGACGTCTTTTCCAAATATTGCAAACTTTGGGCAAATACTTAACAAAAAATAGAAAACACGCAAACTTACACCTATAAGGTGTTTATTTTATATTTGTACTTTGTATCTTATTGTGTCGTTTGGGTATTTTAATTTGCTGGAATTTGTAGAAGGGGTAAAACTTTAGCTTTGGTATTACAAGCTTGTGTAAGGGTATTTGGTTTATAATGTAAGCTTAGTTGTACGTATATATAATATGGGAGTATGTTATTATGAAGGCGAGGAAATGAGATGTGAAATGATTATAAACTGGCAGTCAGTCAATCGTGAATTAAAAGTTAATGATGGAAATAATTATTTAAAAACTACTAGTAATACTACACTTTTGTTGGATTGGAAATGTTTTTAAATATCTGTTGTGTTGAAGCAAAACGTTAAACAAATTATTTAGCAAAGCCTCTTAAAATTCTTCAAAGCGTTATCTAACAACCAGATGCCAACATGACAAAAAGATGTAGAGTTTGGAAATAAATGGCATGTCGTCGTACTTTGTCCTTAGTCCTTACTATATTGTATATTATATTTTACAAAACAAAACTATGTGACGATAAAACAAGTCAAACTAACTATATTGGTTTTAGCAAGGAACATACTAAATGAGGAGCTAACACCTGAACTAATTGAGTTTAATGTGGTACTTGCTTATCTATATTTCTCTTGAATATGTTATGTTAAAAGTATTTAGAGCTTTGGTAATACTTCAATTTTTAAATTAAGAAAAATATATATAAGTATTTATGAGATAGCCTAGAATTTTGACCTGCAGTCTTCTCGAAATTATACTTATTTGCCAAGAATTAAAGTTTAAATTTTATAAAGCTTTATTGGCTTGAATGAAAAAATCAGACCAAAATGACAAGATTCGTTTTATCATCCACGTTTTGATCTGTAATATCAATTTTATGCTGCTAGCTAACCTACTTGTTTCATCTTTTACACATACTACCCAGTCTTTATAAAAATGTCAAGACATAAACCCGTGGCCCAATTAGTTTAATTTTAGATCTGAATAATTTTTCACAAAAAAAATATTTTGACGAAACTGCTCACACAAATTCGATGTACGGTAGTACAAATTAAACTTTAAACATGTACAAATAACTCAACTATTTTTTACTCAAAATGCTTGCTAATCATATGCAAGTTTTTGAACTAATTTGTACCATTTTTCATCAAATTCAAAGTTTGTACAAGCCGAGTGGGACAGCAAACATCGTCGTTTGATATTGGTAGCTCATGCCAAAATTGTTATAAAATTTAATTCGTTAAAAGCTAAGATTTGGATGCACACGATAAATGCTTGTGTAATTACGCTTCAGTATTTCCAGTCTTTTTTGACAAGTTAACATAACAAAATTTGATTTGGAAACGGATGTTTATGTGGACTATTGCTCGTAGCATATTATCTGTAAATTTCTTATCTGACCATGCCATAAATTAGCTTCTGAACAGTATGAAATTGTAAACGGACTAATTAACCCAAATTCCCGCATTTATTTTCAGACTAAAAAGAAAAAAGGACATGTATGTATATCTTTTGTAGATATTTGTAATGACTAAATAGTATTAAACAAGAAAACTTAAAAAACGGGTTGTTTAAGCTGAAATATTGAATGAACAGTACGCTACTCTAAAATAAAAACTAGTGGCATGCTGCATATGACCAACGGTTGGGGTCGGAAATGGGGTCCCGATAATATGTCAGAAACGCCTCTTGGAGTGTTACCTCTTGTCGAAAAACTATAGCCGAAATCTGCTTGTCGAAAACAAATTTCTTGTCGAATTT
>JAQFZH010004356.1:0-12102 GCA_034695485.1 Entomobrya nivalis
CAGTATGCATGTGCAAATATTTCTTCTTCCTGCATACAACTAATCCCAATACACCAAAGCAGTTGCCCCCTTAATTTGATTGCCATGTTTCAAGGCTTTGTCGTCGAAATAGCGCACTGCTCATTAAATACGGATTTGTTATGTTTTAGATTGAAAATGTGATCCGTCGTCGTAATAATTTTTTAATCCTGATTGTTACTTAAGTCCTAATATTGAAAAATGGAGTAAAATGTGGTAAAAAATAACTATGCAGTTTTTAAATTGTGTAAGTTGCATATTCAGTATTTAATACATGAAGCAAGGTAATTTGCACCTATGACTTCCTGTTTTGCTTTGATGTTTTTTTGCATCTGCTACAGTGCATATTACTTGCAGTGCAGTCAATCACTGCCGCTGACTCACTAAGCCTGACTGATTATGGCAAATTTTACCAAATGCTACAAAGAAAACACATGAAATCCGTATTACTTAAAATATATGTATAATATTATGCTTCACTTTTACAAAAAAAATATGATTATGAAGATCTGTAACGTGATTACAGAGCCACAGATTCATTCATCGAACAAAGTGCATATATTTGAAATAGTGCTTTTATGTATCCTTCCAAGCAAGCTCCACAATACCACCACCACTAGACTTTCACCAGAATCATTTCCATATGAAAACTCAGCGTTTCCTCTAAACCTTATTTCAGTACGCTGGTGCTTGTCTTCAGCGACGGACTACGGCCGGTGTTCTTTGCAAAGCGAGCTGAAAGTGATCTGTCCTCATGAAAGTGATTTTACTTCAGTTGGAGTTGGGGTTACCTGAAAAATTGACAAAACAATTGTGTGTTTGTTTTTGGGAGTCTTGAACTAAAATTAATGACAAGATACCCAGTGTAAAAAGTAGAAAACTTGTCTAAAAAACCATGCAGGATCAGGTAAAGATGGACTATTAGTTGAAAATGTGAAAGAATGTGAAGAAAAGTGTGAAATATTTATATACCTGTTCCAGCCTATTAGGTATTCATAGAGAATTGAACAAAACCACTGACCTGTTATCATGACCATGGAAAGCTACTACGAAAAGCTTCAAGATATATCCGTAAGTGGCATGGTGAACGATGACGAAGAACTGAGTGGTGCAGGTGAAAAAGCAAGTGGATCAACTCTGAACTTAACCACAATGTCTACCAATTATAGTTTTTACGATAACTATACAAGTGGTGAAGACATAAGCAATGGAAGTGGAGAGCTAAATGATAGCTCTCTCCCGAATGAGCTGACTGATATGAGTGAAAGCTCAAAATACTGTGTGATTGCATACTGTATCCTTTTTGTGATCGCCACTTCTGGAAATCTTACTGTTCTAGGTTCTGTGTACAAGCAGTATAAAAAGAGCAAGTCTCGAATTGCCCTGCTGATTCTTCATCTGTCCATTGCTGATTTGATTGTTTGTTCTACTCTCATTCCAACAGAGGTATTCTGGAGAGTGACGATACAGTGGCGAGGGGGTAATGTATTGTGTAAAACGATGCAGTTCCTTAGAGCTTTTGGCCTGCATCTCAGTTCGATGGTGCTGATTTGTGTGAGTTTTGATCGATTCTTTGCCATTCTGTATCCCATGAAAATGCTCAGAGGACAAGGGCATCACATAATCAAAGTGATGCTGTGGATTGCATGGAGTGCGGCAGCTGCTTTCTCAGCTCCTCAGGTACTTCGTCTTGAACAAAACTTTTTGATATTTTTTTAAAATGTTTTTAGTTCATCTTGAAAATAAATTAGTTTCTATTTGACAGAAAACAGGTATTTTCACTTTAAATTGTAATTTATTAGCTCTTCATATGCTTTCTTTGTCAGGTTTAATCTTTTAAAATGCATTTCATTTGGTTAACTGTCTTATCTTAAATTAACACATTAAGTATGTATGTACATGTATGTATTTACGCTTGTATGTAAGTCGGTTAAACTTTTTGCATAATTTTGGAAAGCGAAAAGGTTACATTTTTGAAACATAACTGACACATAGTCTAAAGTGTGCTAGTTTAAGGTCGTGCTTTTAAGCAGAACTGAGGCGGTCGTGCTATGGTCACAAAGTTTAATGCAAAACACAAACATTCATTGTCATAAGTACAATTTATTCATGTTAAAGTGAGAAAAGCAGTGAAATTGTTTCTTGATAACGTGTGGATGGCTATGTTGGCACTTATTTGAATGTGACTTGTAATATTTGCATTATCCAGTATGGGTTTTGATAAAACCGTCGAAAGAGCTCCAAAAATAGCAAGTTTATCTCTCGGAAACTTACGAAATCAAATCTGCTCATGGTAAAACAAAGTTACAGGCAAGTAACTACAAAATTAAGTGTGCTAATGAGTATAAATATACACTTTTATTGTAAAACCAAAACTAAATTTTGTCAGAAATTTGGAACTTGTTGGTGGAGTTTGTCAATAAACTTCCATGTAACAAGTCACTGACAAGTTTGTACCAAAGCTTTAAAGCATTCATTGGTGTGGCACGTGCGGAATGGTGGTCATCATGAATGTTTAATTTTTACATGGTTGTAGAATACCATGTCCTTTTATACTGTATGTACGTTATATTTTATTTAGGACAGAAAGATAAAGTTGTAATTTTTGAAAATCTTGTTTTTATGGAGAATTTCGGTTATCAAGTATCTATTTCGGAAAAGTAAATGCTTTACTTGTTACCATGAAAAATCACTTTCCACGAACTTTTCATCTACAGACATACACGAATATGCATATGTGTGGCTTTCTTTAAACTCAAATTTGAGCTACAAAAGTCACAGAAATATATCTTTGTTCAAAAGCATAATATAGATTTGCCATAAAAGGTGAATTATTCGGAAAGTTCAACAAAGAGGATATGGGAAATTTTAACTTGAACCAATCAAAAAAACAACTTACAATAAAGACGTCAATGCCGCCTCCATCTCCATTTCATCAGAAGCACTTTGAAGTGCATTGTGGTAGCATTTCTTTGGTTATCTCAATTGAGATCAATGAAAACAAGATTAGTTCCGTGTTCATGATTCTACTAGTCAGGAATATGTACAACAAACTCTGACGTTTTTAATAAATATTTTATTAACTACCGATTAGAGTAGCTAGGTCTTTAATGAAACTGATTTATTGTCAGTGTATGTGTGTGTGTGTCTGTCTGTGAACACTATTTCTCAAAAGCTACTTGCCCGATTGACACTAAACTTGTCACACAGGCACCTTAGGTAAAGACCCTCAATGGGATTGATTTTCAGACCCCGGGGATCAAACATGACCGGAGATATGGGGTTCACAAAGTCGCATATATTTTAAATGACAATTTTTTTATTGTCGATTCTGACATACATACATACATACATACAAATGCGTGCTTAAACGTACATATACGTTCATATCCATCACATCCATCGCCGTAATCGGTAGTTTCATACCAGAATTTTACATCAATTTCGTTAAAATAGATAATGTTGCAGCTGTCGGGCTGTCCTTAGACCTTACGAGATACAGTTTTATGCCAAAATAAAATGACATTTATTCTAAGTTTCTTGAGACATGCAGCTCTTTCTGAGTCCATTTACCTACAATTATATTCATATTTACTTATTTTATACAACCCATATGCATGGCTTTAAAAAATCATTGCTCTCTGAAACAGATAACATGGTGTAAAATGCTTCCTTTTACGGAATAAAATTCCGATTTCCGATCATAGGCTTATGACAAAAGTCATCCCAAAATTCAAATGCTGTATTTTTTAAATATTAATATTTATGTCGAAGAATATCTAAAATAGGAAAAACAGTTTTTATTAAAACTCATTCTCAACATTTAACTACCTATCAGGGCTTAATTTGAAATTTCATTTTCACCCTTCCGCAATCTTGTTATTTGCTTCATTTCACTTTTCTTTTCATCTTCAGTAGTCGATTTTACATTAATTTGCATCACTGCGTCACTCGTAGTACATTCAAGGTACACTTTTTCAGTTCTCCGAAATACAGCAATTAACTTTTGCATAGCATACTTTAATTTTTCAATTAACTTTACGTCTACGATACACGATATGTCTTCCCTTCTGCAATGGGTAAAATGTAAACAATTTTTGCGCAAGACGTTTTCCAGGACTGCAACATAGCGTAATTTATTTACGAAATACAATAACAATCATTGGCTTATAAAAAGCCACTCTGAAAGTCGAAGTGAAATTTTTTTTGCGATATCGACTTGAATTGAGGAAAAATATTTTTAAAAAATCATTCCTAATCCTTTTAAAGCTAATAAAATCTTAAAATTAAATTTCATTCCTACGCTTCCTCATTCTTACTATTGATTTATGTTTCGCTTTCCATGTCATCTTCAGTCGTCGACATTTGAAAATTAATTGCATCTCTGCGTCACACGTAAAATATACGAAGTACTTACTCGCAGTTTTCTGAAAAACCACTCATAACAACTTCATCACAGACTTGGTTTTTTCATTGAACTTTTTATTGAACTTTTCGATATGCTGTCTTATATTTTTTCAATGGCTAAAGTGTAAACAGGTATGCAAAGACGTTTTCTAGGATATCTATACAAACATAGACCTACATATTTGCATACAAACTACTATTTAAACACGAAATCAAATGTTAACAGAATTGACAGAAGTTGGTCCTACTTTATTCTTGCGGTGTTTTCAAAAAACTAATAGGACCACAATTTTAATGAGCCAACATCAAAATTAGCAAATTGTGAATATGATTTTGCTGTGAAAACTTGCAAATATTTATAAAGCGCCTACTATCTTTAATTAAATTTGAATTGTTGGCTTCGGTACCTTAAGAAGCTATATTAGGATAGTTTTAATACATATAGTCAAATAAATTTGGCCAACAAACATTGTAATGAAGTGGTGTATGTTAATGAATGCATGTAATTCAAAAGAAATATAAAAGTAAAGCTGATTACATTCTGAAAACAGGGCGTTGTGCATTTACCAATTTAAAGACTCTAAACACGAAACCGGATTTTTTGATTTATGTGTGTATTATTTTCCAAATTTACTAAATCCTATTTGTTGAAATTATTTCACTTTTTAAGCCTCCGAAACTAAACAATTTGCTTACACATACATGCTTTGCAAGTAGACAGAAATTGGCATTTGAAATGACTTTTTGGTCAAAGTGGAAATTCAAGGAGAAAGTCGAACGAAATGGTTTATATTGATAATGTTTTCGATAAGTGAATTTTTAACACTAATTTTATTTCAAAGTGTACAGCTACATCCTAGAAAGTACCCGTAAATACACGCATGAAATAGAATGTTACAAGAACTCTCGATTTGTAAAAAAATCCATTTCGAAAGATTAATTTAGCCCACAAATTAACATTAAGTGTGTATACAATTAGTGTTAAATTTGGTTTAAAAATACTGGCTACGGACAGGGAACTTCACACATACCTCGTTTATTTTACATTTTCTGTGGGTGAATTGTTTCTAGTATTGTGACATATATACCTCGTACAAATTCAAAAAGGCAACTTGTACCCTTACGAAGACATAATTTTGTCACCGTGACAATATAACATACTATCGATCTACATATAATAAAAATTAGAACAATGAGTTGTTTTTTTCTTTGAAAGGCAATGATACTAACAACAATGCAGCATATGTAACAAAAGTCTAACTTATAGAATATTTACTCCACAGACGAGTCTAAACACACTGTGACCCCTCATGTACAATGTAATAATGCATGCAAAATCATCCGAATCTTAGAGCACAAGCCAGCCTACTTGCCATGCCACCTTTCTCGCACCAGATGGAATTTAGAAACAAGATGGGGTTTCCTCAGTCTTCACGTTCTCTCCAAGAACTACCGGCATTTGCCGCGATACCTTCTGTGCTTACAAAATACATACTTGCTTGAAAGAACAGTTCGACAAACTGTTTCAACTCTTTACAAAGCTCCAAAAATAGCTTAACAAAATAAGTAGGAAATTTTATAGTACACGTGCTAAATCCACTTTCACCTTCAGGAAAGGATTTACTTTTAAACATTGCTGTATTTCACAAAAATTTAATCGTTGAAAAGCTTTCCAAACCCACTGGTGTAAAAAGCACTTTTCTGATATACAAGACTTATGGCAGCACCAAAAGTTAGTTACCTTTCTGTTTGCATACCTTTTCAACTCGGTCTAAAATTTGGCTTTTCATATTCACTGTCACTGATACGATCCAACGAGAAAAACACTTATGTAATTATATTTTCGTATAATAGTTCAGATTGAAATATTAAATAAATACAGTAGCTAAAAGTCTAAGCATTTCGTGGGAATTCGAAATTAAAATCTAAATTTATTTAAAATTCGGTATTATTCCTTTTGATTCAATTTTATTAATTCGAAACTTTTCCAGAACTCGTTGTACTTTTTCAGCTAAATCTAGTGATCGCCGTACGGAATTTGAAATAAATCGAAAAAAACACATTGATGAATAAACTAACAAATTTTATTTAAATATACTTCCTATAATCAGTTGCTCCTACGATTTTCATCTCAACTACTTCATATTTTGGAAAACCTTCAATTCGAAATCCAACCATGTCTTGGAATCAGCACTAATGATATTGACGTCAACGAACATTTTATACGAAATAGGTCTAATTTGAGCTTAAATTGATTTTCCTGTATCGTCAGTACTTACACAGATTCCCTCTGGTGAAAGTTTGTAATCGTAATCTTTTTGAGGACTTGCTTTTAATACGAATAATACGACATAAATAATATTTAACTACTATATTAAAAATTCTGTGTATACAATTGTATGCAACATTACATTACATTGCAATATACTTTATTGCATATTCTATTGAAACAAATTTTTCATCCAATCGTTTTAATGGTAGTAAGTGAATGAACTCGGTTTCTATTTTTACATTACTACATTACATACATTCACTTGTGTGCTTAATATATATATACAATAGTACTTATGTCGTCAATCGTCTTCATGAACATTAAATTACTTCCCGAAAGCTATTGCGTCAATCCATTCTTAGGTTTCTTGCACAAGGAGCTAAAACGTGTTCTGGTTTTTATAAGAAATTACAGAATCTGTGTATGATCACACGATAGTTGAAAAATCTTCCTCTTCATTCTTGTTTGATTATGAAAATTAATACTTTACTTTCATCATAATTTTCCGTTTAAGCCATTAATTTAGCTTCAAAAGCAAAATTTCTTGTGATTAGACATGAATTCAAAATGTTATAGATAGTTTATTATTATTCATTAATTTACTTCATTTTTTGTGTTATTTTTATACAGGCAATCCTATTCAGTCTTGAGTCACATCCAGAATTCCCATCTTTCAAGCAATGTGTTACTAATGAGTTTCTCAAGAATACGGAAGACGTCCGAATGTATAGCATTTTCTCTGTGTCGGCAATGTACTTTGTACCTCTGATTGTCATCCTGTTCACCTATACCGCAATTTTAATCAAAATAATTCGCAAAGCACATCAAAACCATCAACCGGTCCAGGCAGCAGAAGAGCATCAGCGGCAACAAGAAAGCTCAACGCAGAACAGGCATATTATTCAGTTGAGGATGCGTACACGAAACGTGTCAGGTGAGTTACGAAATTATATTTGATTCACTGAATAGTTCAAAAATCAAAAAGGAAATAAGAAGTAAACTGTAGAAAATATTCCGCAACATTGATACATCATTTTAATTTTATGCACTTTCTTACAAAATAAGCATCGTACTGTCTTGTTAATAAGCTAAAATGGATTTAGCAAGACTTGTAAAGATGCTTATAAAATGTGTATATACATGATAATGTTAAGACGAACTCTTTCAACGACAGTTCCTAGTAATTATAAATTCTAAAAGTAGTCCAACAAAAGGGGTATTTAGTCTTTTGGGATGGTACACTATGGAATTTTTTATTGTTATATAAGGAAATAATATGTGCTTTGACAAGTAGCTTTCTAGTAAAAAAATCATAATGAATTTACAAAGCCATATATGCATTTTAGTGGAACGGTGTGTAAAAATTTCATTCGAGTTTTTGCTGGAATTACAAGAAGGAAAAGTATGGCTTCCACTATATCCATTTTGCTCATTAAAAAAAATCATTAAAAAAGTTTCAACACGAAATACGAAGGAAACCTTTTTGCTATTTGAATCTCTAATATCACAAGTAAGTTCACTTAACTATATTTTTAAAATTAACCTTACTAAACTGGATTTTTTAGGTCGAGTTATCAATGTTAACACAGTATTAATAATACCAGAGTAGATACGGATATATTACTTTATTGTTTATAGTTGCCTCGTGCCCCTCAAAATAGTGATCGTGACAGTTTTGCAAGCGCATTCAGTTCACCAAAACCCATGAAACGAATAAGCCTTGCGGTTGGTTTGATCGTAAACTAGGAATTTCTTCGATAATAGTACAGAAGCTTTGGTTTATCTTACGAACCGTTTTCATTGCAGTTAAAACCTATCTTGTCTCTTCTATAATCACATATGGTAATACATATATAAGTGTTGCCGTAAAATTAATCTAAAGCGAATTATATTGACTATAATGTAATTCCACTCCAGTACTGTATATTTTTCCTTTTGTTTTCCCCAGGACACCAACAAAACCCAGAATCCACTGACGTCATGAACTGCAACCACTCAGTGGGCAGGGGTAGTGCAATGAATACTTGTAACAATACTCTAAATCCTGTAATGCAGCAACAGAACCATTTCAGATTATCTGTTACGATGGGCTGCGAAGGTCGGCGGAAATTTTACAATTCTTCATCAAAACCTGGAGATTACTCGTCTGAAGGTAGCTGTTCGGGTAGCATCCGTTCAACGGTTAACATGACACGTGTCAATATACCTACCATCGACTCGAGTGGTGGTGGCAGATTGCAGATGGCTCAGCAGCAACATCCGTCAAAACAAAGCAAAGTTTCACAATCGACTACCCCTAAAACGGTTACTATTTTTACCCCAAATAACCACCGTACACAACTCGTATTGCGAAGGAGTGAAAATGCAGCTGAACAAATGTCCAGAGCTAAAAATAGAACACTTGTGATGACCATTGTAATCGTGGTGATGTTCGTTCTATGCTGGACTCCTTATGTGGTGATGACACTCTGGTAAGAAAATCATTATGTATTATGCTCCTAGTCCCACTTTTTCCCGGTACAAACTTTAAACTCCTCATTTAATCTGTAATAGATCCAGAACTCATATATAAAGATGTATGTATATATATGTATACACCCAGGTGTAATCTCTATTTTAAATCTCTTTCGTAGTTAAAAACGATGTCTATTCCAGTCAAGAACTTAAATGGCAGACCAAATTGCATTGTGCATTCGCGTGTAAATTGTCTAATATCGCGTTATTTCCGTTCCGTGATATTATTTTACAATGGTTCTGTACTCGTTATACAAACACTGCAACTTGTTTTGGGTTTATAGAATGCTGTACTTTATCTTTTTTACTTCAGTATTTTAGGGATATGAAAAAATGGACAGGAGATAATACTTCGTCAATTAAATGTTTTCAGGAGAATCATTAAATGGGTCATCACAGAATACTTTTTTAACTATACTCCACAGTTTTGTTTTCTTGGATTCTTTAGAGTGCAGCTTGATTATTAAATTTGCCGAAGGCATATAATAAATACGTAGATATGAAATGTAAGGATTATGGCATTTTAACCGTCACATGCTGCATAAATCGACAGCATTTATTATGCTAAGCAAACTTTACAAAAGGATCATACTCATAGGAAAACTCAAGGGTTTCTGAGATACGGAGATAGGAAGTTGCTTTGCCAAGATTTCGTCACTTTACCAAAATTTCGTACTTTGACCAAAATCTCAATTTATTGCGAACTTCTTCTCGGTAGATTCGCTAGCAGGGAGAAGCTCGTAATCAATTTTACCTGTTCCAGCGCTGCTTCTCTTGCTAAATAGCTTTTGTATTGTATTGAAAGTTTTGTAAAGTTTATATTAATATTCCACGTCTTGTCCTTCATAAAACAATACTTAACTATGCATCTTAGCTTCCTTTCCCCACTAACAGTTTCATAATCAACCTTCTATGTTATTTAATAGAAATCATGTTCTTCGAACCAAGGATATCTGAACCTTTAGTATAGTTGTAATTTGTTGTACAGCTAATTTCTTGCGGCTTCTTGCTTTCGAGTTACTTTTTGCAATCTGCCTTCAATATGTAATTAAATAACAACTAACGAGCTGTAGTAAAGAAGATATCCAAAGAAGTTATGAACGATGCATCTACATTCAGAACAAAATCGTAAAAGAGGTCTTTTATCTGGATTCCTTGCAATTCAAAAAAAATATATGAAAAAGCGTAAAAAAGGAACACACATTTAGTATTGTGCGTGGGCTTGTAATCTACTTAACTATATAAATCTTCCACGTTCGTTGGAATAACGTATATATGAGTATTATAGACGTTTTTATTAAAGGATGCACACCATGAGGACCTTTTAGACACAAAAACGTGTATGGGTAATGTTTAAAAAGCTCGATTTTTTTGGTTGGTTTGTATTGGTGATTTAAGGGATTCGCATTTTTCCTTTTACTAGATAAAGCTTCTCTTATAACTGTCCATGAAACTATAACAACTATACTGCAATATGATTTTCTATTTATCTGGATATGTAAGGTTTAGAGTTGAATGAATTCGAATAACCTTTCCTCTGATAGGTTCCTCGTTATCGTTTTTCGTCATTGAATCATTTTGAATAAAATACATCTTGTCATGTCCATAAACCGTAATGTAATAGTTTATCATCAACGATAATGTTTCACTGGACACTAGGTGGAGAATAGTTGAATTATTTAAGCATACTCATATTTGTATGAACGAATTTGAATATAATAGGTAACTTTCGATGTTACACATTTTTGTCGTGCAGTGCATAAATAACACATTGATGGATGTTAATATAATGGCTATTTAACAAAGCTAACGTCGACACCTACCAGCTATCATTTAATATTGATCCAGGAGAGTACTCTGAAGGTTGGTATGCTAGAGAATATTTAGGAAACGAGTTGAATTTTTACGTATTTTTTCTCTTGAGACGTTATTTTTACAGTTGTCATTCAGAGGAACTGACAAAACCAGTCTACCAAAATATAGGTAAACTAGGAAGTTTTAAAACTGGGAATATGAAAACAAGCTGTTTTTGTTTGTTTCACAGCTAATGCTAACCTACATTTACAAATTTTGTTTTTAGAGCTATTACCAAAATGAGTCACTTACACTCAAGTCGGAGTAACACTGCTTAGTATGTATTCATGACTAAAAAGGTTACTTTATGTCGTTTAAAAGGGCAATGTTGATATTTTAAGTTATGTGACGCAAGATAACGTCTTTCGTGTTCACTATGAAAAAAATATATAGGTCCCAAATTCGAGTTGATGAAAATGTTTGTTTCAACAAACATTGTTTCACATACTGTTAAAATAAACCTGGTTTGCATGAACTACTTCACTTTAATGTTTCAATATGCAAATTTTCGACAAAAGTATTGTCTCCTTCTTGGAAATATTTCAAAGAAGTTCATGTCCTTTATAAAAACCTGCTTGCAACGTTTTCATGCTCACTTTGATGTTACTGTGTGTAATATTTATGTATTCGCCCATTTCATAGAATAGGTGAGGAGGGACTTTGCAATCAAAACCTAGATCCTGGCATCGAACTCAAGAAAAAAACAATAGCAGTCCTGCCGTCTCTTCATTCCTCACTTCTCAAATAGCGTAGGAACTTATAAAGAATCATATAAAATCCTTTAGAAATCTTGCACACTTATTCATCTTATGAATTTAGCTTTTAATATCATTACCCAATATTTTCATGTTTTTAAATGTGTATTCCTGAGGAAGAAATTAAATGCATTTCGAAAGTTAGACTTTCCAAATTTATTACAGCATCGGGGAAACTGCAATAGTTCATTTACAAACTTGTTTCTATTTTTTGTCTTAAAAGGTACATGTTTGACTGGGAAGGGGCCAAAGAAGTTGATCCTCGAATTCAGGATGGACTAT
>JAQFZH010004357.1:0-12094 GCA_034695485.1 Entomobrya nivalis
TTCTGGCCACTTTTTATTGAATTTGTGGACAAAATCAAGTACTCGAGCGGTTCTCTCCCGTTACTCTTAACGCTGAAGTAGCAGTATGTAAGTACACACTCGGAGTCCATTTTGCGATATTCTACAACTCGAATTCCATTTATTGGACAACTTTGAAAAAATAAATGCAAAATATATGAACGTACTGTTGAAAGCATCGAAAACTTCGGTTCAGTACTCTAGAAAATGTCAAGGATATACATAACTTGAATAATAACTGATATGATAAATCAACCAAATTACGTTTCATGTTTGCTCCCATTCCATTTAATTAACAAAAAATATTAAATAGCTGTTTATAATTTACTTAAGCAGAACTATCCACCTCTTTTTAACCTTTCTGAAATTAATGTTATTAGCAAGTAGTGCTTAAAAATTCGTGATCTAATCAAGAACTCAAATACAATTCGTCCCTCTAATGCAACCCAATTCACTGCAACATTTCCAAACAATTTTCTTTACAATGTAAAGTCAACGTCAACTGTAGTATCATAACTTAATTTTGTTCGCAATACCAAAACGAATGTTCGTTGCAAAATAAATCTGATAAAAGCCGGCAACCTTTCATTGTCCATTTTGTGGAATTCCCCAACGCGTATCGCAATTTTAGGACAACTTTTTAAAAACTTTCTAATCCCTGGATATCCATTACATGAGCTTGCATAGCCAAGAACTTTCCCGGAGAGCATGATGGGTTGTCTTCCCAGCCCAAGCATAGAACAAACAGTTCCCCCTGTGGCGAACGTTACCGTACCAATTAAACAAACTCCAGTAGCTCCCAATACTTGTTTATACAGGATTAATGGATACAAGAGTGCAATTAAACAAACGCCTCCTGAAAATTGAACAATTGGCCAGAGGTAGTTTTGAAAGGCTTTGTTGCTGAGAATTGCAAAAATCTGGATTTGGCGATAAAGCGTGCAGACATGCTCAACACAATTTTTCTTCTTGAAATCCCTCATATGTTTTGAGATGAAGCTAGAAAAGAAATAAATGCATACAAAAATTACATGGCATGAGAACAATGATTTTCTCAGTAATTTATTTCTTTGAAAATTACCATAGTTTCTTTAGAGCCTTATTAATTTCCCATAAAACCACAATACTTGTTATACATCCAATTGGAGAAATTGCGGATGTTGGGATTAAAAATAAAATTTCAATTGCAAACAAAAAAGTCCTAAACAAAACCGAATCACAAGATAGAAATAATGATTTAATGAAAAGAGTCTCGTGAAGGCGTGGAAATGACATGGAGACGAAGGGCAGCACGTAAAAAAATGAAAAAGCTGAGATGGCAATGGAAATTGCAAAACCTTGGATTAGTTCCAACTCTGAAGATTTTTTCCTCTGAATCAAATTAAAGACGCCTTTTCTACAAATACAGTTGAAAAAACACGCCATCTCATCTGACTTTATGTTGTACACTAAAATTACCAAATAGGATGCACCTTTAAATATAAATTGAAATGTGTGGTATAGAATTGGGATAAGTTTTTTTGATTCGAAGCTACAGTAGAGTTCTATGAAAGTTATGCTGAATGAAGTAATTAGTAGCAAAGACCAAAAATGCTTTGTACGCTTGTTTATACTGATACATGTTGCAACCCATTATTTGTTTTTATCCTTTTCAAACGTTATTGGAGTTAGATTTAGTATATCGGTGCAAAGATGAAAAAGAATTGGTAATAACTCAAAAACAGGTTTATTTCTCATTTTGCGCTTTGTTCGTATTAAATTTTCTAAAGCAAACCTTCCCACAACGTTTAGCTTTGGAGGGCAATGGATATATGGTTTCGATTACTAAATTATTTGCTTAGCGTTGACAAAATTAAACAATTGGTGAATTTCTGTTTCTGTTAACAAACTTTAAATGAAATTAAAATATGAACATTTTAGGAGCAAAAAATATAGTTAAAGCGGGGAGTTTTAAGGAATTTCGAAACACCTAAATATTTGTATTGTTTGAAATTCTGAAAAACAAAACCAAACAAAACATTCAAAAAAATGATTATTGGCTTGAATTCAGTCAACAACTTACACAAAATAGGACTTTAATAAACTATCATACTTAGATACATATATCCTTGATTATCACAAAGGTTTGGATTTTTTTATTATACATCTTTTGTTACTCAACCATTATATTATGATACTTCTTAATTCTTAAAGGAAGGTATCATTAGCATCGGAAAGTTATTAAAGAAACACAGTTGTGCCCATAATATATTTTGAAATTGTTGACTCGCCATTTGTCTGTTTTATGTTATCGAAGTATGTGAATTAATTTTTAAACCAACCAAACCCATCTATTTTGTGATGAGGGTATTCGAAAGTCATGTATCAATCCGTTGTAACATCAATCCGTTAGGAAATAAACATACACGCTTTACTGTTCCATCAGCGTGAAATTGTTAAAATTAATATATCTATTATGTTTTCCGCACATGTTCAGAGAATAGGGAAGGTTGACGTAAGAATGTAAATTATATATAAAATATGCTAGAACATTTAAATCCGAAAACATGTTCTTCGAAATAAAAGCTGAACCTATTTTTATTGAATTTGATTGTTTACGACATCAAGTAATCAAGTGTTTGACGCCTTCAAATAAGTTTACAGTGGGTATTTTGAAATTTTAGCTTTAATTTACTTTTCGTTGTCGTTTTGAAGGGTATTCCAGCGATACCATGATCTCTTATGAAGCTTATTGATCTTTACTTATTTCTTAATTATTAAGTAGATGCCACAGTATGGATTTAAGTATAAATATTTATGTAACATAGAAGTTTGTTTAGTTGAGAATTATAAAAGATAAGATTAATTTTCACTAAAAACACTATCGTTAAACTCGATATCCACTCCACTACCCAGACTTAACTTTGTGCGTAGTACTAAAAAGAAGGTTCGTTGCAAAACAAATCTAATGAAAGCGGGAACACGTTGATTGTCCATCTTGTGGAATTCGCCAACTCGTATTGCAATTGTGGGACAGCTCCGAAAAAACTTAATCGTTTCTGCACCAACGTTACATGATTTGGCCAAATGTAGGATTTTCCTAGAACGTATGATGGTTTGTCTTCCTAGTCCAAGCATAGAACAACAAGTTGCTCCTGCTGCAAAAATGAACACAAGAAACGGAAAAAGCCCCGAAATTCCTAGTTGATGTACAAATAGGATCAATGGATAGCATAGTGAAATAAGTAGCATGGCCCCAAAAAATTGAACAATTGGCCAGACAAACGTTTGAAAGGCTTCGTTGCTTAGAATCACGAGAATTTGGATTTCGCGGTAGAGCTTGCAAATGTGCTGCATATAGTTTCTTTTGTTGAATTCCTTAACATTTTTAGTGATAAAGCTGGAAAACAAATAAATACATCTTAAAATATAGCTTGCTAATAATTTGTGGTAATTGTTACTATAAAACTAATAAAGAATTACCATAAGTTTTGTAAATCCAGATTAATCTCGCTCAAAGTTACAATGGTGGATGTAGTTCCGATTGGAGCAATTACAGATATTGGAATAAAACAAGCAACATTGGTTGCCCACACACACATTCTAAACAAAAATGAATCTTGCGGCACAAACAAAAATTCAACAAAAATGTTGTCATGAAGACGTGGATATACGAAAGATACGAGTGGGAACAAAATGAGGTAAAATCCAAAAGCAGAACCTGCAACTACAATCGTGAAAAATTGAAATAGGCTTAAATGTGACGGTTTTTTCGTTTGAAACGAATTTTGAATGGGTAAATTGTCTATAAAGGATTTTCTTTTGCAAATGCAATTGAAGAAAAATGCTATCTCAGCTGATTTAAGATTATACGACCAAATTATTAAATATCCTGCTGCTTTAGCTAGCAGTTGAAATGCATGATACAAAACTTTGATAAGTTTTTCGGAGTCGGCAGTGTACACACTGAAATATAATTCTCGAATAGAAATAATGAACGAAATCACAAATGTTGAGTACCACAGATATTTGGTTCGTTTTCGTATTTTGAAACAACTAACAACCCATCTTTGATTTTTTCCTTTGAAAAAGCCAATCGGGGTTAATTTTAAGTTTTCACTGCCGTAATTAAAGGTAAATGCTAACAAGTCAAGAATACATGTATTGCCCATATTAGCTTTGTACTTTGCTTGCATGTAAGCTAAAGGTTTTTTCGTTTAAAATATAAAGGAACTTTTGTACTGTAGAACATGAAACAACCTCAACCAACTAGCTGACTATACTGAAGGTATTTTAAAGTCATTTTTAAATACGTATTCCTAAGGTAAGTCAATTAATATTCACCATTTTATGTTCCTTAAATGTGAAAATTTTTTCGTGAATTAAAATGTATATTTAGCACACGTAAGGCGAACGATTAAGGCTTACGTAAACTTTCTAAAGTGTGAATAACATTTTCCAGAACATCGAGACACAAAAATATATTGTTCTTTGAAAGATAGTTGAATTTATAGACTAGTCTGGATATGGTTGTTATGATAAGAAATAATCAATTGATTAAAATAATTAATTAAGTGTTTATAGCCTACTATCCTTATTCCTTTTGCAGGATATTCCAGCGAAATCATGTATGCTTAAAAATATTTTCTCTGCTGATTTCATATTCTACAAATGAATAAAAGGTTTGGATAAAAGTATAAGTTTGTAATATAAAACTATGTCGAGATTCTTTTTTGTGGAACTATAAGCTTTGGACGTCGAAATCATTTTTTAGCATACTGTGTGTAACTAAAAAAGGGAACATCCCCACATGTTGACGATATTTGAATGACAAGAATAATGTTTGCGATTAATCTTAGTTAAATTGAAATTCACTATTTCATGTTTCTTCCACGTGGAAAATTTCGGATTAAGTCACACGTGTGTTTTCATAAACAAGTATTGAAAGTAAACATAAGTTTTCATCGTCAAATGCTGAGTATATATTTTTGTAATCATGTAGATTTAATAGTTTTAATACACGCAAGGCTTAATGTCAAGGCACGTAAACTTAACAAAACATATATAAAGCTTGTGTGAACTTCTGAACTTAAAAGTACTTCACCCACCTTATGATTGGCTGAAGATAAGTATATTATCGAGTTGAATTGTTTATTTGGGTCAAAAAGTTATCAAATAATTAACGTATTTAATTAAGTGGATAACGGGGTTTTGTCTATATTTTTAAGTCGAACTATAATTCATGTATGTACATCGGAAAGCTTTCAGTTTCGCCTTTGGTTTTAATTTACCATTAATATATTAAGTCGTAAATGGTAGTTAGTTGGTTAATTTGTTTTGCTCAGTGTTTTCTTCGCATTTTG
Organism: Entomobrya nivalis; assembly: GCA_034695485.1. Classification (NCBI taxonomy): domain Eukaryota; kingdom Metazoa; phylum Arthropoda; class Collembola; order Entomobryomorpha; family Entomobryidae; genus Entomobrya; species Entomobrya nivalis. The sequence goes on from JAQFZH010004357.1 coordinate 5,361, forward strand.
CTAGTACAATTTTACATGTTGCTTGAACTATACATATTGTTGGATATGAAAAAGCGTTTAGAACTTTTATCGAATCCAAAGAATATATTTTTGACTAGACCAAATAAATGATTTTTGGAGAAATAAGGTTCCATTATATTTGTGCCTTCAATAATTAAATAAAGTTTAAATTAATTAAAATATTTGTTTTTCGGAAAGTGTAAAGAATTAAACAAATATATACTTTGCAAAATTTTGTTAGAATAGTTTAGCCTAATATTTTTTTTCTTTAAACGAGGTTATAATAATGGTAAATAATCCAATTTTATTGTTTGTCTTCAAAACAACAGACATTTGAAATGTTTTTTTTTACTTTCAACGTTAAAAATACGTTTTCATAACTTCCATTTTGTATCAACACGAACCTATCATAGCAAATAATGTTATAATGATAATGTTTTTCTGTTTAACATCCAAGGTGTTTAAGTATGGTGATACATAAGGATGACTGCCAATGTTAAACAAACATTTTTGATTATTTGATGCTGGAAATTTTGTGTAATTAACAATCCAAGTAGAGCAGAAAGCACGACCTGTTATGCTTATTCAAATACGTGATCGTCGTTCTTGTTTTAACACTGTTTGAAATCTGAATGTGTAAACTTTTTTCGCTTACGAGCTATTGCTTCGAGCAAAGAATAGAAAGGTTTGAAAAAGTAAATAGTAGCATTGTGTAATTAGAATCCCGTTGTTAAACTTTATAGTGAAAATAAATTTCTAAATAAATAGATAAATTTATATGTAATTTCCCACAAATTAAATAATAACTTAAAACTCAAAGCAGATTATCTCAAATTTCTAAAACCTAATTTAAAAATACACAATTATAAAATAAACTAGAGCAGTTTTATGTCCTGTTGGTTATTACATTTGTAGGGAAAACAATTAGGGATGGACGAAATAATAAGTTTCGGACGGGTAATTTTTTCAGGTAAACCACAAACTTTTATTCAGTTCACTGTGTCATGTATGTAAGATGAGCTAAAATAGGTTGATAAACATTGATTTATTGATGGAATGTTTGAAGAGTTGCGCGGCAGATGTAGATAATAGGTTGATGGAATATGGTCGATGATGACGTCAAATATTGTACATTAAATTATTGATTTTAATGATTCCTATTTCAAAGTGAATAAGTATTTAACACTAATTTCAAATAATTTCCTGACTATATAAGACTTTTTTGATGACATGGGAACTGTTTGTTAAAATAGGAACAAATAATATTGATAACGCACTTACTTAAATATATGTACAAAGTGGATCAAAATGCCTAGAAATACAATCCGGAAAAATTCTACATCAGGTTTACCTCTGATATCATGTTTAAAGTATGCCACAACAGGTTTAAATATATATTTTAGATGATAAGCAAAACATGTTTGGTTGTAAATATTTTTAATATTGATTGCTAGCTACAAGTTGCAAAAAACTAATTAGTTTCTAACTCACACGGGAAGTAAAAAAAATGTCTCTCAAGTTGGACGTCGAAAAATAGGTTTTCTAGGGTAACTTCTGTCGTAGATCACAATTCTGAATTTGTTTTTGTGTAAAACAAAGATTTTAAGGCTCAATTTGTATCTATGTTTGCTCGATTAAGCGCGCGCAGCAACAAGCAAAGAGCTGAGCTGACGCTCAGTACTTTTTTTTTCTTTGAGCGAGCGCACGCTCAACTCGCTCGCTCCGAGAAAAAGAGAATATTATAATAGTATCCCGCAAAATGAAAAACGTACAGTCGACGACCTTCCACAAACTGAAAAACAATAACTGGTACTCAAATAAAAAGACGATTGCTCATTTGCTCGCATCATTCTTGGAACAATCTTGCGATTTAATTCAAAATGTTGAATGGAGAAAAAACAATGCTTTCTATTCAATTTATTTTTCAATTCCATTATCGTTATTATACCTGGGAAATTTGTACAAAGGAGATAATATTAGTGTACTAACTCTGGGTCCTCCTATGATCCCATTTGACACGTTTGCTAGTTTGGTTGAAAAAAAGCTTAAAGTAATTGTTTGTCCTGGAGTAATTAGCCGTCAAACTATAACTCGTGTCATAGGAAAAAACCTGCTAACTATAAAAAATGCATTCACGAAACCGCTCAAGAAGCTTATCCAATTGTGTCTAAGCTGCCATATGAGATTTGGGGCGAATTAGGACCTTTAAGTATGAAACCTTATAAAAATTTAACAACTGAAATTTCGGAGAAGAAGCAGCTTTATCTCAATAGTTCAGAAATGATTCACGGTTGGAATTACAGCCCTTTAGCTACCAATTTAGGGCATCAACTGTATATCAATCAAACAATATTGCACCTAAATTCGAGCAAACATGCGGCACTTATTTTAAACAGAGAGGAAGCAATTCAACAACATGCAATTCTTGAAGCAAAAGATAAACCAGTCTATTTTGGAAAAGATGTCGTTACTAATATTATGGAAGGTTATAGGTTTTACGGTCAACATCCAACAGGTACGCTTTCTAAATTAAAGTATATTTTTCGAAGTGGGATTCAAGAATGGTGGCGGAACTTTTTGGACTGGGAAGTATTGGTTCAGACTATAGTTCAAATGAGGAATTCTCAAGAACTTGACCACGACAACTTTGAAGAAAAAGTGAGAGACACTCAAATTCACTCATTTTATATAATATCATTAGTCGGTTTGGCAAATTCGACACTGGTATTTTTGACCATTGACATCAATGTTGTCGGTTGGATGGTTACAGTATTTCGAAATATATTGGAATCTTGTTCTCAGATTTCTTGCTTGCAAATTTGGTACTGTAAGTGTAACCAGAATACTGTGACAAGTAGTTTTTAGCATGAGCCAAGTGAAAGCCAATTCAATAATTGAACACCTTCTACCCAAAAAAGAAATAGTTGTACATAAATTTAAAAGTTATGAAATGTCTTGTTCTAGACTGTTTGGATACATTAGTTTGTTTCTGTATTTAACTACTAGTATTTTTCAAGAAGCCGGTAGTGTCACTACATTAATTTATTGCTTGTTAGGTCATATAATTCATACAGTTTTAAAGTGAACGTTAAATAGTAGCCGACAAAATATTTTAAATCTTGAAGCTACACAAATCACGTGCATTTATTTATTTAATACGTAATGATAAATATGTCTTAAATCAAAAACATTATCTGCATAATTTTTTACTCTGCACATATTTTAACCTTTGAACAAAAAACATACGTTTTTCCATTGTTTGAGTAACCTCAGCATCACAATAAAATTGCCCTTGGGACCGTGAACTCATCATCCAATCAATACTGTAGATTCAAAATATCTCTTTAACGCAACTTAAGTAACGGCGAGTTTTCTAAATAGATTTTGTTAAAATGTAAAGTCAACGCCAGCTCCAGTAGCAAAACTTAATTTTGTTCGTAAGACCAAAAAGAAGGTTCGTTGCAAAATAAATCTGATAAAAGCAGGTAACCTTTCGTTGTCCATTTCGTGAAATTCGCCAACACGTAACGCAATTGTGGGACAACTTCTAATTTTTTTTCCTAATCTCTGGAAATTCATTCCATGAACTAGCGTAACACAGGACTTTCTTAGATATCATGATGGGCTGTCTTCCTAGTCCAAGCATAGAACAAACAGTTCCCCCTGTAGCGAACATTGATGTGCCAATTAAGAAAACTCCATAAGCTCCCAATTTTCTTTCAAAAAGGATTAAAGGATACAGGAGTGCAATTAAACAAATGCCTGCTGAAAATTGAATAAATGGCCAAAAGTAACTTTGAAAGGCTTTGTTGCTGAGAATGACCAAAATTTGGATTTGGCGATAAAGCGAGCAAATATGCTGAACACAATTTTTCTTCTTGAAATCCCGAACATGCTTTGAGGCAAAACTAGAAGACAAAAGATTAACCAATTTTATATACAAAGCTTATGGGCAAAATTGTTTGCATACAAAATATTTGGAATTCACCATAGTTTCTTTAAAGCCATATTAATTTCCCATAAAGTTGCAATACTAGTTGTAGTTCCAATTGGAGAAATCGCCGATATTGGGATTATAAATAGAGTTTCAATCGCAAACAAAGATGTCTTAAAGTAAACCGAATCATAGGACGGAAACAAAGTCGCGAAAAATAAATTGTCATGAAGACGTGGAAGTAAAATGGAAACGACTGGCAGTACGTAGAAAAATGCAAAAGCTGATATTGCGATGGAAAAAACTAAACCGTGAAACAGTTTCTGTTCTGATGATTTTTTCCTGGGAATTAAATCATACGAACTTCTTTTGCAAATGCATTTGAAAAAACGTGTTATCTCAACTGATTTAATGTTGTAAACAAATATTGGAAAATATGATGCCGCCTTGGCTATTAATTGAAATGTATGGAATATAATTGGGATAAGCTTTTTGTATTTATAGCTAGTGTACAGTTCTGTAAAAGTAATGACTAGTGAAACAGCTAGGGTGAATAACCAGAGATTTTTTGTACGTTTGCTTATACTGATATGTTTTACAACCCATTGTTTATCCTTCGTAAACGTTATCGGTGTAAGTTTTAATTTTTTGCTGCAAAATTGAAAAAGAATTGCAAATAACTCAAGAATAGCTTTGTCAATCATTTTTGTATCTCGGCTTTTGCTGCTTTTGAAATGAAACCTTTTGAAACCAATCACCACATGGACAACTAATTTATTTGCTTAGCGTTGCTCAAATAAAAACTCGTTAATCCGACTATGGAAAATTTTTAATTACATTAAATTATTTATTTTAGGAACAAGGAAAATATACCAGTGAAGTAAACAAGAAAGAGGGCATTGGTAATTATAACTTTTGCAGAATACTTCCCAAATTATGTTTGAAAACAAAAACAGTTTAAACACGCGAAGAGGGGTTGAAATAAAACAAAATTAAACTGAATTTAATTGTGTTTACCTTAAGTTCAATAAAGAGTTAACACGAAATAGGACTGCAATAATTTACACTTAAATATATCTATAATTATTAAACCATTGGAACAATTCATTTATCATATAATGCATCTTATTGTTATTAAACCCAAATATTATATCATTTGCTCCAAGGCTTCCACACAGTGATGCCGACATGCAAATAATAATTCAAAGTTAATTATCCCAATTGTTTTTGGATAGCTAAAAATAATTGAAAAATAGTCAACACACTTTAAACTCAATGTCAAAGTTTCTAAGTGATTTTAAATGGAATTTTCAACTGTATATTTTTTAAAATTAAGTCGCATGACGTAAATTAAATTTAAATAATTTAAAATCGTTCAAATTATCTTTATGATAATTTTCTATACATCCATCAGTGACAAAGTGGTTCATATTTGTTCGTTTTAATATAACAAGTTTTTTTTAATAATCCAACCAAATAAATTCTACCAAATTTAAATGCACATTTTATCCACACTCTCGATTATTTCCACCCTGATAACTATTCTCCACCACCGGCCATTGCGACTCCGTCACAACCAAATCCGGTGTATTCACCCTCGTCGTATCCACCCTATTCATTTCAACCAAACCCGAAAAACCTAGGATGCCCTTGGTCACCCCCTCCGCAAAATACGCTGCATAAGCCAACATAGCCAGTTTTCTCATTGGTGGACATATAGCATCATGTTTGGCATACATCTGTTCTCTCTCCAAATCCCTCCTCCTATCCTCCGTTCCTCCTCCACCTCATCCACAACCTCTTGAAATCTCCTCCCCTCCCATTCGGGATGCCCAACCGCCCTTTGAATAATTCTCTCCTGTAGTTCTCTATCCCAAGTCACATTCTGAACCCCATACCTTCCCAACGTCATATTCGTCGGATACTCACTCGAACAATATACATAACCCAGTCGCTTATCAATCAGTGCAAAAGTGACACACATTTCATCCCTCATTGAAAACTCACTCATTGTACTCCCAATTCGATCCCTTGTATCCATCACACACTCCGTCCCAAGTTGGTCACCAGGTAACACCTTAACTGGCTCATGTAAATGCCTAATCTGCTGGTAACTAAAGTCATAATTCTCATCGCTTTGTATCTAAGGCAACTCTTCCCCGTTTCTATAATGTCGCATTCGAATCTGTTCGGTTGACATGTGAGCATGTAGCATGGTGGCTAATATACTAGTCCCTCCGCCACTCACACCTGCCAACATTCTTGTTGTACATTCCACATATTTAAGTGTATTCGTAAGTTTAAAGGGTGTGAATCTAAAATAACACTGTATAATTATGATAATTATGATGAACACTATTGATTATTTGAAAGCAATGGCTACTTGTATGTATAATTATCATGATAGGTGAAGATATTTAAGGTTTTTAAATTACTTATAAATTGGACTAATTACAACCTAATAAAAAAGGCATAGGATTTGTCGACCCCCTTTAATTGCACTGTTGTCCTCCAAATTAATCCTATTTATTCCCCGACAAAAACATCTAATGAATTTGTTTGCCCCGTAAAAGTACCACTTAAAAATGCTACCTTAACTTCAGTAATTCTTCATATATATGTGTTTGAGTGTGCTCAAACCATATCATTTATCCTATTTTTAAACGTAGAATTTTTCCACTATTTTAAATGACCCAGTTGTTAGAAATTCTAATCTGCTAAACATTCCTTTGGTCAGCTCTTTAAAGCCGTAGTTTTTCCCATCTGAAGGCACGTAGCGTGCCTGCCAGAACCTTCCATC
>JAQFZH010004358.1:0-12087 GCA_034695485.1 Entomobrya nivalis
ACCATACAAGTAATACTTTATCCAAATATACCCAAGCAGTGTCAACAAGAAGCGTCACATTTCTTGATATTTCGCAAATTGTGGTACCACTCCGGTTAAGAATATTGTGCCACTTTTGTATAAATTTTAAAAATTTATTTAAGATTTCACCTGTTGTTCTTTTTGCTTGCCATGGATAAAATATCTGCATCCAGCATGGTTTGAGCACCAGTTTTTAAACGTCCAGGATAGCGTAGTCAAGTACACAAAAAGGTTTTGAATCAGCGCTCAATTAAGAAAATAAAGTAGCCCTGTTGAAAACATTTTTTTTCAGTCGTACATTTCTGTTTTGAAATAGTTTTACATTTTTTGTTATTGTGTTGCTGCTTTCAAATAAAAGCAGCCAGACCAAAATGCTTTTACATATTGTTAAGCTAACTTTCAGTCTATCTAGAAATGTCACAAGATGGTCAATTGACTCAGCCAAAGCGAAGATATCGTGAATTGAAGTTGGCTACTTTTAAGCCTAACACCCTACGTATGTATATAACATAAATAAGCTAGACACGAAGTGTACGAGAATTAAGTTTTTAAAACTTATATTTTGTTTGTTTTATGTACGTTAATGCAAGTGCAATTTTCACCCATGCACATTTGATACATATTCTATGTGAATTTTCAGTTTGGCCAATATGCAATAAGTAACAACGTGTGGTCCTGGAACAAAATGTATTGTATTTTAGGGGCATACCTTATATCTTATAGGTGCCTAAGTTACATAATAAAAGTACTAGATGCATATTCATTAAGGGCTCATTCAAAAGTGCGCGAACGTTTACATTAACTTTTGTCTCAGAGTAGATGTTAATAGAATCTGAGAAAACTGGAAGGCAATAATATGATGGAAATGTACTCAGTCGACACTATAGAGTGTCGAAAATTTATTGTCGATTTTTTTAGTTGACTCGTTTTTATTAGTCGAATGTATACTTAGTCGACTCTGTAAAATTAGTCGAATGCATTATCACACGACTCTATATTTAGTCGAATGCATAATTAGTCGAGTGTGGAAATACTCGAAAGTAAACATTATTCTAAAGCATTATAAAAAATAAATAACACAGGCACAGCAAACTATTCTTGAGTTAAATAGCCATACAATATTGAAGTTATAGTACAATCTTACTCTCAACGAACGAATTCTGCAAGGGTGTATAAGGATTTGCATAAATTGAATACAGTTTTATGAAGTATGTCTGTTGATGACGTTGTCACATTAAATCTTTATTCAACAAAAAAATCAACTAAAGCTTCGTCAACTAATAAATTTCGACTAAATATTTGGTCGACTAATTAACTAGTTCGACTAGATAAATTCGACTGTAGCAACGGTCGACTGAAAGCATTTCCACTACATTATGCTGACCCGAGAAAACTATTTGTCTCAGCAGCACACCGTAAAAACGACGATGTATGGCTATAAAAAAGCTCATACGTCATCCTTCTCGTGTCTGTTCTCGTTCTCTCACTTTCTTTCCTTCCGTTTTCTCGTAAGAAACAGATAAATTTGAAATGTTTGTGCTAAACCTCAAGACTGTCATCTTAACACTTTTTTTGCGGAATATGTACACATAAAATGTACATAAATGGACTTACAATTGGATAGGCAGCATATATTCTGAACGATTCTTTGTGATATGTATTTTAGTATTTTATGATTTAATAGTTCATGGATTGTTTATAGTTTTTGTAGTATATGCATAGCAAGCAATACTAGCCAGTTGAAGTACAAATAGCTGTTGTGAGTAACTAGACACGGTGGTGTTATCTGTAGCACGCCTGACATGTATTTGGGAAGACCTGGGGTCGGATCCAGGCTGTGTCACTTACTTTTTACTCACAACTCAAAGCTATACAAAAACCCCATTTCACATATCTTACAGTTTTCATAAAATTCATATAACACATTCACCTAAATTAAAAACAATCCAAAAATATATACGCCAATATGCATATGAAAATAATTAACTGATTAATTGTGTTACATGGATTTACAAAGCGGTATCAACTACCTCCGTACAAGAAAAACTATTTTGTTTGTAAAACGTGTAGTTTTAATAATATTTTCAGACAAAGTTTCGGCGTTTGACATTAAAATAAATAGTACTTTGTATTTTGTAGCAACCAAAAAATCACTCAAGCTGCCTTATTTTCTATGGCTTTAATACGCTTTGTTTTGGTGTACATTTAATATCTACTAGCCGTGGAATTAAGTGAAAGCAAACTTGAAGCATAGTGCAACATAATTCCGTCCGATAGACGTTATGAAGTCAAACCGAAACGTAAGATTGATGATTATGACCGCTTATGAAGAGAAATGATCTTTCAGCTAATGGTCGTGTGCGTGAGCTGCTGGAATAATGCCCAGCAAAAGTATTTATGTTGTTATTCATACTCATACCTCACTACAATAGCTGCAGCTGCACATCATTTTTGTGGGCTTTGCGCGATATTTCAAACTTCTTCGATTTGAAAAGCATGTTGTGTAGTGCATGATTCACAATCCACTCACACATACACTTGTACATTACACCAGCAGCTTTTGGCCGTTGCCTGAGCATGCATCAGTTGTCAGAAAAAAGTAGAGTAATCGGGGAAAGAGAATGAGTGCGTTTACTACTTCATGATTTAGATAGTCCTCAGCAACTAACGAGCCGCGATTCCTCCACTTGATTCTAACCCCGATGAAATGAAATGAATGAATGGGGCCAGCACTTTGATCATCATGATCAGCATGATGACGACGTTTATTGGTGAGTATATTCTCCTCGTGTTGTAGCTCAGTCAGTGTAACCGCAACGCACTGTTCTATAGTGTTCTAGCTGTAGGTAAGTACAAATACGAAGTAAGAGATGCGTTTATATCGTGCAACTTTCCTCTTCCCCATTAGCCCAGAAGCATGGAAAACATGAATTCATTCACTTTTTATGGATATATGGAAGCACTCTGCCAAATGCGTAATCGTATTTTTGGATCATATTGCACTGATTTTTCCGTTTCATGGACACTATTACAGTCAAGTAGTGGTAAAACAGAATGTATGACTAACATGCTTATATATAGTTTCAATGCTGTATTATAAGTACATATATGTTTAACGAAGTCTCTAACAAAATCAGGGAAAGAGATAGGAGAATGGACGTCTGTCTATGATGATGATTTTGAGTAAATAAGCAAGTGAGACGGGTGTAATGTAAGTGGAGAGTGATCATCAAATTTAGGGTCATCCTGGGAGCGGTACCACAAAATACTACCATCACCACTACTTGTGCTCCTGATATTCTCTATTTTTTGGTGTGCTGGATGTGTATCTGAAGCAAACATTGGAAAGGAGATCATTTTATGTAGATGTCTTTACTTTTTGGGAGGTTCATGTGGAAATCATTTGAGACTATTCTTGACAGTTGCATCAATGTTGCTCTATTTACGATCATCTCGATAAAGTTTCAGTGCACAATCAAAATGAAAAAATGTATTTATCCCATTTTTGATTTTCTACGAAATAAGATAAGATGTTTTTGTAATTTATCTTTTCCAAAAACAGCCATTCCAAACAGGCAAACATTCCATTCATGAGTAAATACAAGGATTAGATTTCAGATTTGGATAGTAATAAAAATATTAGAGCAGATTTGTAAACGATTTTATTCCAATGCCAGCTATTGTCTGAAAATTTATATGCTAACCTCATTTAACAATTTAGACATATTCAGGAGAAACTTACATTTTCAAATTTTTCATCATTCTTTTTTCGTAGATACCTCTCTTGCTGACGTACTGTGACTGTGTAGTGCAGATTCAATTCATGATCAAAAGACCAGAAAAAAAAGTTATAGAAAATGAAGGAAGAAAGGAATGCAACGTTTCTACTAAGTTTTTTTTATGTAAAAATACTTTTTATTTCATCCTGGGACATGACTAGTGTGAATACTACACTCCAGTAAGTACAACTTACTAACTTACAATTTCTTTTATTTTGCTTTGGTTTTACATTACACTTCTTTTTTGCCTAGTGTGCTGCTGATGCCGCAATATACTAGTTTTTGATAATAGAAGCTACTTTTAGTCAGTTCAGTTGTTTTCTTGCTGTACTTGGGTGATACTTTTTCTCCTAGTGAAGCTAATTTGCACTGGCATCACCACCTGGAAAACTTTCTTTTTCTTGCTAAACACATAGTATACTGCAAGCATACACACATGTTGTGGCACCAGCATCACCATCAAATAAACGAAGGAAGTAGACATAGAGAATAATAATATATACCTATATCTTTGAGCATAATAATATACTTCTCCTATCGTCACCAGCGTCACAACGATGAAACCATTGAACCAAAGAGCGAAACCAAAAGAAGCAAATCTCTTGCTAACAACCATTTCCTTATGATGATGTACATAAGTAGTAAAGAGGGAGAAAGAACGAAGGAAAAAAGAAAAAGGCATTGAAAGAGAAAAGAAAAGTAGCAAAAACTGATAAAACAGGAGAAATACTAATCTGCAGAAACATGGATTTGTTCTTCCTTTTTCTTTTTCCCTCTTTTGTGAGTGTGCCTTTCTCCCTCCGCACTTGTATGGGCTGGCAGCATGATGGTACAAGAAAAAGTAGAAGAAACCAAACCACAAAATAGATGAAAAGCAACAAGAAACGAGTGGTTCACTTCAAGACTACTGAAAATACTAACAATACCAACAATAAGAGAAGAAATACGTATCGTGCATGTATGAATATATATTCCTAAAGGTATCCAACATATTTATTACACGTAATAATATAAGGTGGTATGTACTTGTGTTGCTGAGATGAGATCTGATATCTAATATGCTCTGGTGGCGATGGCGTTGGATGTTGTGTGAATGAAGTAAGGAGAAGTGTTTAGGTACGTGACGTACAAAGAAAAAAGTTATTGGCGATGGAGAAGAGGGTTGCCCAGAAGAACAACAAAACCCTACAATCAGAGACATATCACAAACAACAGACACACATTCACGCATCATAATAAGCGTCTGTGCACCTTACAAAAAGAAATGCTATATGGTTAGTTCCTCTTTATATTTTTGAACCTGATCTGATGTACAAGCTGCAACAACAAGTAGTACAAAAACAAAAAGATAATATAATGACACGACTGCAACAGCAATGTAAAAGGGGGAAAAGAAACTCAACACAAAAATACAATCTCGTTGGTGAGCACAGATGGGCTCAAAATAAAATTTTATATACCTTATTCACTCTTTCACAAAGAATCAAAAAGATCATACGGAGCGAATCTTATAAAGCAAGAGAAGAAGAGAAAACGACTTTTTCTATTTTCCTTTCTATTTTTGTACTGTTACATGAATGGAGAAGGTGTATTGGGTAAGTAATAATATCATATCAGGTTATAAAAATCGTATCGACGCGAGTAAGGCTTTTTTGTAAAGTGTGTGCTACATAAAGTAAAGAGAAAGCTTACACTTGAGGCTTTCTGTTGCTGTTATTGTGTTGGTTGCTGGCTGCAAGCAACGTAATAATATAATAATATATCCCACTTGTATGTGCTCAGTAAAGTATGAAAAAATAAGCTCCCATATTCAAAATACCATCATTGCTCGTTGTTCTTCATAGATAATGTTGTAAGGTCGCTGCTGCAAGCATGATGAAGGCGAAGGTGATATTGTTACTGAAGCATCATCCGCCTTTCTCTTTCACTCGTTTTGTACTGCTAAGCAACCGCTGTAACCTTAGCCACCTTTCATGTATGTATGATTCTCAATAGTTTGAGAAGGAGAATGAAAAGAAACAAGAAAGTAAAGAGAAGAGCGAACGAGCTCGCTTGATGTTGTTGAAAGTAAAATGTGGAGATTATGTTACGTTGTTTTTTGCGTTGAATATATTCCGTTGATCATACGGAATAAGTAGTGTGGAAGCAGCAAATAAAACTTTTAAAACGATTTTCTACATATATTGCGTTGTGTGAACTCTAGTACAAAGACTGTACGAAAGCATTTTAAATTTAGCAAATGACTTGATACATTAAATTACTTGTTAAATATATATCAGAAAAGTAAATATGTATATTGTTCAACTAAACTTTATATTTATCAATCTATAAAATTTCTTGTTTAATTTACATCACTGCAATATTGATTCAAGCCACAATACAACAGGTTCCACCGAATTCAATCCCAATTTTGGCTTTTACAAACATCTGCCTTAGGTAAAACAATTTGTACACTGTGACTCTCACTGTGCTTATTGATGACTTCACTCAGAGCTTGATGTATTCTTGTGCCCTCCCTTCTAGTGTCACATGAATGGAAAATTTATTTATACTTTAGCTGCGAGAACGGTTCTTACACAAAACATGAAATATATGTGCGTATATATTTTGTTGATGGTGAAGTTTGGAATATTTATACCTTCCAAACTATAAAAGGTTTTACAGACACAAGGTTTGCTGTACAAAGGTAGAAAATAGAGTGTGGGAACTTTAGGAAGGGAGAAACGTGAAGGAGAGTGAAGAGGCAAAAAAAATATTGTTCTTACTAATGCTAGCATATAAACCTTCGATGAAGCAGATGTTTGACAAGTCAGTGAAATTTCAAATATCGATCCACTAAGCTCCTTTGTGGCCTTGTTACGAAAATCTCATGATGTTAAGAAGAAGAATCCACTCCAATTTCATCCATCGAACAATATTGTTCTTAGCCTTTACCACATCACATCATCACAACAAGACTACCAATGTTACTATATTTCACTTTCCAATAGTGCATAATATTGTACTAGTATTCAGTCTCTTATCTTCATTGGCTTAAAATACTCGAACGAAACATTAAGCCACATCTGAGTGCATTTCTTTCTATGAATACAAGATAAAATGAGCACGAAAAGTGTTCTGTGTTTTCATTCTCATGGATCTTCATTTTTGCATATACCTTTTTAAAATAAATCGCTACTCAAATATACACACTGAACAAAAATAAATAAATTCGCAGAAGTTTACGTCGTTCGTATGTATACCCTCACAGCAAATGCATTTTCGTTTGCATTCATTTTTTTCCTCTAAAAACATACCGCAGTATTCTTTAGTTTTCTTTTCGTTCTATGCAGTAATAATAATATGCAGTAAAAGGGCTGCTACATGTAGTATTCTCATATTACCGTCTGCACTCTGCACTTTTCACTTTCTTTATTCGTTCCAAAAATATTATGAAAAGACGAGGCAAAGAGTGAATGCTAGTGTTCGTCAATCTATAATGTCTTTCCTTTCTTGGTGTGATCTCATACACAATGAACCTCATATTTATGTGTGTTTATACATTACAGAGATATATTTGGGTCATGAAGTGTTGCATGATGTGCTAAAAAGCTCGATCTGTCTGTGTCAACTCTATCCATTTTCCCAGGTCAACATCTCATATGACAGGGACGAGGGGAAGAGGCAGAGAGCAAACACACACGCCAAAATTACCTATACAATACATATGTTACTGATAAAATACTTTCTTTATACTTCATTTCCAAGTAGCATACTCATATTACATGAAGTAGCAGCGAAATGCAAAAAAAACTTGGATAGAAGGGAAACAGTGAGAAATAGAAACTCAAGAACGTGAAAGCGTTGAATGACTTTTCTTCTCCTTTCACCAATTTAGGCTAAAATACAAAGAGGTCACGTAGGAACCTAAGTGCATGCTTTGATTATGTCTGCTAGAAAGTTTGTGAGGATATTCTCAAAGTAAAAGAGTACACAAAAAGTTTACTCACATCAACATCAGTACTTAATTGAGAGTGTATAAGTAATCAAGTGATGACTAGGACTGGTGTACCTGACCTAGTTTGTAATCGTGACATATACTAAGTGTGGCATCACATTTGCTACACTTTTTGACGTGCTCTAACTAATGCTTTGATGGTCTGAACTACACAATATGTTTTTCATTGTGCTTGATTTTATTTTACCCGCTTAGCTTAGTAAAATCTTGACGAATCCCGAGCAAACGTTGTTTGCTATTTCTAATAATTATTGTAATGTAAAATTTATGCGATTGATGTACTTTTCCCCTTTGACTAGTTCTAAATCGATTGTATATTCCATAAAATTTTGGCACAGTATGCAGTGTGCTTGCTTTATTCCATGCCTTCCATTACATTTATCAATTCACTTGTGACTTAACTATAGAACGTATCATCATATTCCCTCAAAAAGTGAAAAATAAAATCTATACTCTATACTCAAATGTTTTGCAATGTATATGGAAGCATATTGTACATTTAAATGTGTGCTTCCATGTCTCACGAAAGTGTTTAAGTGGGCCCAACATGCTCGTAAGCTGTAATTGCTTAAACCTAGTGTAATTGACAATGTGCACATTAGGGATACTTTACGTTGCTTGTCTAAAAAATATGCTGTGGTATGCCCGCACATGAAAATTCACTGGTCTTTTGTTTTGCCAGAGAAAGTAGAAAAGGTTACTTTCCTAGGGAAAAAAGTACAGTTTTGGGAGTACAAATAATTTTTTGCTGTTTATGCATTGTATATACGTAACAACATTTTCTCCTCAAATTACAGTATCATTTTAACGAGAAGGACAGTGCACATTTAACAATTCCCAAAATGCATGCAATCCACCATCGTAGCCATTATTTGGATAATCAGTTTGTTGAAAAGAGCATACACGTAAGTTATTTCATACATTATTTTTGTACATATATAGAAAATAAATACAGGCTCAAAAACGGTTCCTCTCAAGCTAGCGGGTTCATGCACGCATAAAATGATGAAATGTAAGTAATAAGCATTATACATCCATAAGTAATGCATGAAGAAAACTACAAGGAAAATAATGTTGGTTAGAGTTTTTAGAGGAAGAAAAGGTAAGTGAGCAGATGTATATGTTTGTTGTGTTCGTTTTTGTTGTTGCATTTGTGCAGAAATGATAGACCGAGAGAAAGCTCAAGGAAGCTCTTCTCTCATGCAGGCCAGCATGAACTCATTTTACGTACATTTTATATTCTCACGTACACACTTTTATATCTAATGTCCAATCTACTATTTTGTTATGTTTGTAGCATGTCTTTTTGGTAGTTCCCTGGTTCCTTGCTTGCTTCTCCCCATATCCCATTTTTTGCTTTTCTATTTGGTGTACTGTGCTCAATAGTGATGTAAATACCCCCGAAATTTATTGCATTTCCTGCATGCAAGGGATTTGATTAGTTTTTATTGTGTACGCTGCCTGTTCACCATTTTACTTGGTTGTGTATGTATATAGATGCATGTTTGTGTGTTTTCGCTTTCTAAAAACGAGAAAACCAGCCGGATCCTCGAAACCATAATAAATATGCATAGTGAATCTAAACTTAGATTACTGCTGGTTAATGGTAAATAACATTTTTCATCAACAGCACTTTGAACAGTTACTGGATTACGACTATCTATCAAAATGCTTGAATACTTGAATATAAGCTATTATAAGTTTACGTGAAATTAAACTGTGACATATTGAAGCGCACGATACTGGAGTACGCACTTACTTTTTTATCAGCTTCTGATATTGGGTAAACGTATATTCAGCTATAAATTACGTAATATCTCCCACGCTCATGTGTAACCAAACCACCGCGTCCCCTTACAAACACATTAATCGAAGGAAATTAGTTGCATTCGTAGTAATAACGGCAGACTGCTCTGCCATAACTATCGTTTTATAAAATTCAGGTTTGAATTATACGAGTTTCAGTCTACATGAAAGTTTTGGCCATAAAATTAAGCGTGCACATTAACAGCTTTTCTGTGTTCATTGGCCTTGAGCGATACTAATTACCTTGATATTTTAAATGCTTACAACTACTGTTGTTCCATTAACGCATTTGCAACTCAACTTGAATCAATAAGATGTGTGAATAAATATAAATAGCGTTAGTACCAATAAGAGCATAATTTGCATTTACCACATCGTGTCATGATCGATATAGTTTGTGTATATACTTATACTTTGAACTATGATTGCTTTCACATAAAGGAAAATGCATAATCTTACAAATCATTCTATGGATAGTAAAACTTTTGCCGATGGGCTATTCACATACCAGTTCCTTTGTATTAATCAATTTATATCCAGCAGAAATACGAACATAAATATCTTACTCAAATCTGTAAACTTTTACATGTGAAGAACAGGAAATAAGCAGAAAATCGCATTTTGACAATCAATGACCTAGTTAGTTATTGCACTGGTGAAAGCGAATCGTCAGTGTGGTAGGCTAGATTTTTGTTTGTCTGTTTTTAGACACGACTCAGCTCTGACTCAGCTATGCGTCTGTCGATTTAGCTGAAAATTTACATGTAAGTCATATTCATGAGTCACTACATGGTCTTGAGTCAGAAGGTTACTGATTTTCAGCCCCAGGCTCAAGTCCCTAGTTCAAATACAAGATTTCAACTCTTTTTTTACCTAAGTCAAACCACATGAGGTCAAATTTCTCTAAATTTCTCATGCTGTATGACATATCATTCAAAAGTATTTTCATTATGAACAAAAATCAAATATGATATGATCATTATTGCAACCGTTTTCTGCATTATCAGCGGCGTCACTTAAAGCGTTTCTTAATTTACATTTTAAATATTATACGCTTTCGGATAGCTTATTTATCTCACGAAAACTGATGTACCGCTTGTTTGTGTAAACAGATGTAAAATTTCTTTTAAAAAGACCCCTCGTACGAGAGGAAGAAAACATCGTAAAAGCCAGTAAAAGCAAATGCGTAAATGCTCTCTCTTGAAATTTTACATCTGCATTTTATCTCTTCTCATAATCGTAACGCAGCTTAATGGTCTCACGTAACTGTGTATGAGGATTATGTATACGAACGAGACGAACACACACGTACATACTACTCATTATTGACTGCAGAAAATGCTTTTTTGTCTGCTAAATAACGTGCATGGTATCATAAAAGCCGGGTTTTCGCTGCGTAACTTCGCCTTAATAAAGTATATGCACTACTACGACTTAAATTGAATATTAAATTGCTTAGAATGCTTTTCCTTTTTACGATCTAAACACTCCTTCATTGGAACCCCAAGCAATAGTAATTAAAAAGAAAGGAATTGGTCGAACAGTTTTTAAAAATGGCGTAATTGAGAATATGAAATAATGAACATTTAGGTAAACCAACCAGCGCATTCATGTATGAGAACATTCCTTCAAAAATTAAATCGTTACCATTAAAATTAAAAATTAAAACTTTCTCATTATTTTAATATTTCCTTTAGAAATAGTTGAAAACAAAGGTTGTTTCTAATGTGCATTGTTAATTGCTGGTTAATGGTAGTATCATCGAATCATCGATGAAACTCGAGGGTGATATGGTGGTAGTGCTATACCACAACGTAGTTATGCTCAGAAATGGAACCTTGTTATTTTGATGACAAGAGCACACCCACCACCTGAACATTTAAAACACAACCATGCTTTTTGGAATGAATGGACAATTTTTATGCTCCGCAGCGAAAAGGCAAACTGATTATTAGTTGAGTCGTCTTAAATGAAAGTGAGCATTAGCCATGCCACAGATGTAAGTCAGTTATGATCGTCTCGTCACATATGTATGGGTAATCAATATATTTATGCGTGCTTCTAGCTGTTCAGCAAAACCAGGTGTCATTCAGAAAATTATGTGGGCAGGTACCTAATGATTATCCTTAGAGTGTTATGCATTTATAATTATATGAAGCTGAATGAGCACGGTGGTGTAGAAGCAAAAGTAGTAAGACAATTTCACTTGGCATTTTGTCGAGAACTATGTAGAAATTGTATGGCAGCTATAAATGACTTCGGGAAATGGGCATGTAACGACATTTTTGATTTTACTGAAACTTTGAATATGACTTTTACAAGATATAATACCCATTAAGGAGGCACATCAAAATGAGCTCGGACTTTTGAACCCTTCCCAGTTCTCATATACTTCCCATGTTAAATAAAAATTTGTCTTTAAATGGTAATATCTTGGGTAATACTAGACGGATTTAGTTGAAATTAATTTCATTGAAAAGTTTG
>JAQFZH010004359.1:0-12087 GCA_034695485.1 Entomobrya nivalis
CTCGATAATATTGGTGCTGGTACACAACGGCGCGGTAAAAAAACTGCAATCAAGTCACCAAGTATGCCATGAACATACTGTTGCGCAGCCAAAAACTACGACTCCCATAAGTTTTAATTCATTGTGTGAATAAATGATTGATTACTGATGAATGATAGTATTTTTTTGTAATTTCGACAATTGTCCTTTCTGACAATAAAATTCGACAACAAGCTATTCGACTAGTTGCTTTCTACTATTTTTTTCATTCGGCAAGATTCTTTTCGTTCGACTAGTATTTTTCGACAAGAGGCACAAATACTAGAGGGCATTCTGACATTTTCCACCAACCCGTTTAATTAACCCGTATAATGTATAAATAAATACATATCTCTACTCTATTCATGAAGCTGGTGCAACATAAAAGTGTGTGAAACGAGTTCTCTAATGGGTGGAAATACAAGGGAAAGTTTATTTCAGAAATAAAGCATAAAATACACATCTTGTCTTTTTATCTTCCTTCTCTAGAATAAGGCAGTACATCACGCCATATTAAAGACTTGTATTTGATAGCCTGAACAAATATTTGTTATTTAGACTCCTTTGTTTCTTTAATTTAGATTTTACGTTAAAGCGTCATGTGAATACTGAAGACCTCTCCTCACTAAAATTTTATTTTGATCTCAGGCTTTCATATGATTTTTTTTGTTAAACTTAGAAAATATCGGTATTGATGTTTAAAACAGTATTCTTATAGTTTGCTTTTAATAGGGCACTTATATAAATGAAACCCACCCACAAAAAAAAATCGCAAGGGAATTGTAAAAGTAAAGTATGTCATGAAAACATTCTCTAATCAAAACATCCTCTTTTCTCTTTCCTAACGAGCTTGTTTTCTTTCTTAACTTTTTCTTTGATAAAGTTATTACATAGTGATTGTAAAAGGAAATTATTAGGTCATTTACCGATGATACTAAAACATACGCGATCAATCTGCGTTGTTTTTCCAGTTACACAAGACAAAGTGAGAGTTATTAGGCTCAAGGACTTTTACTTCTTTTATAACCATTGAAAGCATGATTTTAACTATGTTCCAGTAGGTATTCACCTCTCTCGCTTCGTTACAGATAAAATTGATGTGATCATCATCATTATGATGATATCAGCGTTATCTGCTCATTAATGAAATTTTCGTTGTTTTACCATAAGAAATGAAATGAATGGTGGAAGATCCCACCCAGTTAAATGCATAGAACAAAGAAAGATTTTGCGCTACTCTTTCGAATTATTCTCAATTTAACACGTTGCGGGGCACTACAGCATCCTATCACACAGACTCGTCAATTCATGACATCAAGCAAGAAATTACTCAGGGTTGATGTGTCAAGTTAGGGACACAACGTAGATAAATAGGTACCTTTTATGGTTATGCTTGTCTGCATTAAATTTTACAAAACATATTACTTTTCTCTATGCCACATGGTACAAAACCAGAATAGATGTACACGTTTCTGCATGCTGAGCCTTTGATAAGGATAAGGCAAATTCAGATTACAAAGATATCCCATCCAGCAAAATGAAAATTGGAAAAGTTTGTCTTTTATTGATACGGTAATGGATGCCTTTTCATCCGATTAATTTCTGACTCTTTTCCCCTTCTGCGTCTATATTATGTGTCAAATAAGGGTAAGAAGAGAAAATAGAGTGACACTATTGATGCAGCTGGTGAAAGTTAGTTAAAGCTCGTTTGTATAACGAATTCTCATGTAAAATATATGCCTCAGTTAATGCCTCTGCAAAATTGTACTGCGCCATATATGAAAGCATATACAATTTTTAGTGGCTAAGATATATTTAAAGAAAATAGATAACACGACAACATATCCATTATGTCACAGCCCGAATTTCAACTATACGCTTTTATGGTTCTTAGGCAAAAAGTTAAACTTTTGTTGTTGTTTTTACTTTCTTGTCGTAGGTCAGTTCGAAAGTAATGGAAGACTGGTTCCAGGAACAAAATGTGATTACCGCTTTGTTAGCGAAAACTTTACGTCTCCAGAGGGCAAATTCTTTTCGCCACTATATCCTTCGGTGTACCCTCATAACACAATGTGTGCCTACCATTTCACCGCTGGGTAAGTGAAAAAATAACTGTTTATGTAATTTTTTTATGAAAAATAAGAGAAAGTTAATGAAAGGAAAATAATAAAGGATTATTTTTTCTTATGGGTTTCAATAATAGCCTTGAAGAAAGGGTGAAAATAATTTTTGAGTCTGTTTTGTTACAAACTGGAAAGTATAGGTAAGAAAGTTTATGTTACATAATGCAGTAATATGAAAAAATGTTTTATAAAAATTTCTTTGACTCTGAAATATTGGTTTTCTTTTCATTAGTTGTCTAAATAAAACGGATTTGATACGAATTTTTGATGGACCAACTACCCGCTCACCTGTCATTTCCATTATTTGTAATGAATTGTTGGAATTTGAGGTACGATATCTTGGACAAATGTTTTATATAATTTTGCATAGTTTTTTTTTTGCAATTTTCATGTAAAAATCTTTTACACTTAGGTTTCTTCGACAAGCCGAGAACTTTTTATTGAATTTATCGCAAATTCTGACACTCCAGGAACGGGATTTCGAGCTCGTTATCAATTCGTTAAAATTGTGGTAGAAAACCAGTTTGATGCGCTGGAAAATTTTAAACAATATTTTGCAAACAAAGGTAAGTCGGTTACTACAAAATTCCTGATATAGTGATGACAAGCAATGAAAGAAAAATTAGAGTACATATATGTATGTATGTAACAATTTATAGTAAAAAAGGCCACAATATTACATCATTATTTTGTTGATTTTTTGCATTTACGGTAAACATTCAATTTTAACAGATCGCTTTTAAATGTATTTTATAAATATTTATGACAGGACTGATCCGATACGGAGAAGATGGTCTCCCACAAGCGTCAACATTAGGTAAGTACTCAGAAAAATCCATTTTATTTGAAAAGCTATATGATCTTTTCTTAAATATGCGCATACGATACACACAGAATTATTGTGTCTTTACCAACATGTGATATTTTTACTTTTCCCCTTTTACCTAATCTTTTTCCTACATGAGTAACGCCAAAAACATCTCTTCACGATCCATTTCCTTTGTTCTGAAGTATGTATTTAGGGTGAGAGTGACTTTTAAAATGCATCAAGAACAGAAAACAGAAAATAAGCGTTCTCTGTTTAGTCAATAAACGACATTTAAGTAGCCGTGCTTAGTACTTACTGAAAAAGAAAAGAAACAACGAAGCAAAATGAGAAAAAAAATCTGTTACATTTTGTGCAGCAACAGACAAAAGTATTTTGTACGAAAAACGTGTGTTTATTTAGATGTGTGAAACCAAAAACCAAAGCAATCAGGAACAAAAGAGATGAATTGCTATGAAAAATCCCCCTTTTATTTTCTTTGAACCAAGTCAACATACAATGGGCTAAAGCCTACTAATAACACCGATCCTGGCTTATATTTCATGCAAGTATCAGACCTCATTTCTACTCGGAAATTCTTTACAAGGTTGCACGTGAAAAGTTTCAAATTCTCGTATGCAAACCGCATGCCAATACAATTTCTAGGGCCAAATCCGAAACTAGTGAAAGCATACGGATCCAAGCTTGCTTTGTTCTCTGGAAGAAATCGCTCAGGTTTGAATTTTTCGGGTTCATCGGGAAAAACCTTTGGATTTCTGTTGGCTGCCCAGGAGGCCATCATTGTGATAGTGCCTTTCTTAATAGAAATCCCTTTATAATTCCAGTCTTTGGTGCAAATTCTTTCCGGTCTTAACAGCGGTGGTGCCAGTCTCAAAGACTCATTTAGGCAGGCGAGAGTGTAAGGTATTTCGGAATCTTTGATGAGTTCATGGTCGATATTCTCCATTTCTCTACTGCTTGACTTTGTATTTTCTTTATCATCGCCGTCATTAACACCACCGCGACGAGCAAAGGCTGTCATTAACTCCGAATGCATTTTATCCTGAACCTCTGGATTTTCCGCCATATGCAGAAGCAAATGACTCAAAGTTGTAGCGGAGGTTTCATAACC
This sequence comes from Entomobrya nivalis, assembly GCA_034695485.1. Classification (NCBI taxonomy): domain Eukaryota; kingdom Metazoa; phylum Arthropoda; class Collembola; order Entomobryomorpha; family Entomobryidae; genus Entomobrya; species Entomobrya nivalis. The sequence goes on from JAQFZH010004359.1 coordinate 4,079, forward strand.
TCCCAGAAAGAAATTTACGGCTTGTCCGATTATTGTCGTTTCGCTGATTCCAAGATCTTGAAACTCTTTTGTAGGCACACGGTCCCACAGCTCACATAAAACGTCAAGAAAATCTTTCGCATTTTTGCTACCACTCTTCTTACGAGACTCTATCACTTGCCGAAAAGTAGACTCTATCAGCTTGGTTGGCTCGTCGTTAAATGTGGGAGCAAATTTCGCAAGAAATGGGAAGGAAACTGGAAAGAAAAAAAACCATTCAGCCAGTCAGTCAGAGACAAGATGAAAAATATGATAATAAATAGCAAATAAAAATATTTACTACACACTTTCCTTTAACAAAAATCTGGGACAGTCATACACACATCATAATATACATTGCACCATTTCCCCCCAAAAAAAAAGTTTCTCCAACTCCAACATTATTTTTGCAGAAATATTTTCCAGATTTTTTAGAAGAAAAAAACACTTACGAGAAAGGGAATAAAGTAGATTGTATTCTTGATTTTCTCCCATCATCTCCCGGAACGCTTCTGCAAACTTATTATCGGGATTTTTGGCATCTTCCATTTGAATCCCTAGAGTAGTTCGAGCAAACATGTCAATCAACCATGTTGTCAGACGCCTGTGAATGGAATGAGAACTTTTATACATTTCCATAATATGTACTACAAATATTTATAATAACGTAAACAACTTGCTGCAAACTCTACATTACTGCTACAAATTATATGACTTTAAAGAATAAATCCATATAAAACCTAAACACTAACAAACAAAGTAGCAAATAGAAGCGGTTGATGTTTTCTCTTCATTTTTTTTAGGTAGAAGGGGCTTCAAAAAAGTGTACAAGTACCTTTTTTGTGAATACTGTGTATGATAGGGCACTTTATGTTCTATGTGATGCGTAGGCAGGCATCAAGTTTCCTATTTGTAATTTGAGAATACAATTTCATTTTTAAAAAAGCTCAAGAGCATCATTGTACGCAGTACTCATCTTTCTTTTTGTAGTCATCAACATCATCTTTGCTGCTTTGTTCGACGCTATACAACTTGCTTACACTTCTTTTTTACTACTTTTACCATCATCAACAGCATCCTAACAACATGTGCTCATAACGTCTATGCTGGTGAATGTTTTATTCTGAAAGTAAACTCTTGTGGGAGTTTTTGAGTAAAGGTTCCCTCATCGGAAACGGGTTTGTGGTAAAGCCGTGTGTTCTTGATAAGCTTTATGCAAGGGTATTTTGTAGTAAAAACAAAATTAAGCATGACATGATATGATGTTGTTGATGATAGCAAAATGTAGTTGGTGAAAGACGCGTAGGAACTTATGTATAAAAACACTTCAGTCATTGAGATAGACGTGTGTTTCTTTCTATCATTCATCCACATTCACTTTGATGTGCGATGTGCTAGTGAAGAAACTGAGAGAAGAGTAATAACATACTTACTTTCTACAGTCGATTTTGAGCCGCCCCTTTACATCACATTCAGATCTCAAGTCATCCATAAATTCTGAAGCACTCTTTGCAATCACATCACTCATTTGTCTCAACTTTGCGGTTGTAAACAAAGGGCTGAGGTAGGTACGAAGTTGTTTCCACTTTTCTCCTGTGAGAAATCAAAATAATGTATTTGCCACTTTTAATGAGCAAGCTTTCTCTGATGATCGTGATGAGCAATGAGGAATATGGGGATGACGAGTGAGGCGATGCCAGTGGCAAGGCAAGTACTGAGAAATGGTATGAACAGATGGTGGTTTAAAAGCTCGATAGGATGAGGAAAGGATTTCAGGGTGGTACACAAGAACACATGTGCATGATTGCAAGGTATTTGCGCACTAGATTGTTGATTGGAAACAAACAGTGACTGTTGTGTAAAAATTACCTGGTTGATAATCTAAGATCTCATTGAGCACCGGTGATCCAAAATCTATGTCTTGTCTATCTCCAAAATGAACAAAGTCCTTTACAAAGACAAGACGAATGATCTCTGGGTCAGCTATGTAGACTTGGGGAGTTTGCCCAACGTAAGACTGAAACAGGGGAAATGTATTTAAAACGAAACGATAAATTAACTACATTAAGTAGGCACATCAGAGCCAAGCGATGCGATGCAGGGCTTTTATGTGGAAATTTATTATGGATACTGGATTTATGGGAAGCATAATACATAATTATTGCAAAATGATTTATGTGTAAATGTATAATACGCGTGTGGTTGGAAGACCAACTTTTCGCATCAGGAAACAACATTCGAGATGCACGAGTACTCATTGTATTTATTATTGAAGCGAAAGTTGTATATGTATCTACAATAAACAACTTGTATTAAAAGCAAAAGAGGAATTAGCATAAATGGTGGTAAAATAATAAATTTCGGTATGCATATGTTCTTACACCCCACACTCCTCCAAACTTCTTAAACCGCTCTATATCTGCCAAGTGTAAAACGGTTTGGTGGAGATTAGGCTCACTTCCACAGAACAGTGTTGGCTTCACCACTGGAATTCCACTTGCTTCCAAAACTCCATAATTTTCCCTGGCTTGGGAAAGCACAGCCGTGACAAGGAGAGCAAGTACTCCAAGGAATGGATTCACCACGCTGAGGGTAATCAAGGTGCCGAATAACACTAGTCCTGTTGGGTTGTTTGGCGTGAGCAAACGAGTCAAACTGGCTAACACAGCCATTTTCTCTTTTTGTCTACAATATTTCCTCGTGTGTGTTTTAGTTTAGACACAAACAAAAAGGAAAATGTAATTTTCAGTGGAAATTATTGAGAAGACACAAAAACGCTTTTTGGAAAGGATACTACTTTATACCACCAACATCGTTTCACAGCTATGCAGCAACAAAAATTACTGCCATTTTTGAACCTTTCAAGTAACAACACAATAGAACTTCAGCACACACTTTTACACAAACATCAGATGCAGATTTCACATCATCATCGTCATCATCATGGCCATGGCACGGTGACGGCAAATGAGTGGGTGTTTAAGAATAAATTGTGCGATGTTCTTTGGAAAGGTGACAATGACAAGCATTATTGCTTGCTGGAATTTGTGTCTGGAGGAGTGCTTTTTTGCGTCTCTCTGCCTGCTTGCCGTTTCTATTATGTTTATACTGCAAGTGCAAACTGTAAGTCAGCACAGATACAGAATCGCTATCCAATAACACCAAACAGTGTAACGCGCTTGCCTTTTTATCAGCAGCGCAGAGTAATATGGAAATGTAAATGGTAGATAGTAGACTTTTCAGAGCACAACTAGTCCTCTAAAGGTTATCTACATAAAAGATAGAATGTAATTGGACGTTGTACAAAGAGTGAAGAGTGAGAAAATCAACAAGAGTCTGAAATTCCACTGGAAAATGTACAGGGTTTGTGACGATAAGAGATAGAGATATGGATGTTAAAATAAACATGGTATGTAATTATAAACAGCATACCTTATTTTTTGAGTGAGTAGTTTAATGCTTTTTGTCGGCACTCGCATATTATATAATGCATACGTTTTACCATTCTTTACAGCATTGCAATTAAATTCCCTGATACCAGTTATGGATACAGCTTTAATGGACCAAAATAAGAGATTCGATCGTGAGATGATAAATATCAAAATGACCATTGCTAGTATATGAATATCAATATATATAGGGTTAAATCATCAGGTCGTTAAGATATGCAGTCTGTTTATTATATCAATTCTGTCACTCACAAGTATTTTATGCAATCTGAAAATTATACGTTTAAAGTTGTATTGTATCTCATGGTAAGCCATACATGCAAAATGAATAACCTTGAAAGTTGAAACCAAACAAACATGCAATTCATGCGAACTAACTTACTGGACACTGACATGCAAGTTGAAAAGTGGTCAAATGTGTTAAACACATAAAGCAGTATATAATCGTTTCATTTCTTTAGCTCCTCAAGCTCCATTTAATTGTTTGCCTTTTCATTGAGGTATGAAAATGAACGTTTTTGTCCGCTAAATGTCTGTTCAGGGTTAACTTCTTCACGCAAAAAAAAAACATCCTGTCAGCAACTTGAAGCAAGATCGCTCGAAAAATAGAAATGACACGACAGCAGCTCACTGCTTTAAAATGTGAATTTCACATTTTTCAGATATGTGTTTGTGAGTTGTGTCGTTGTGGAAGCTTTGAAAATGTTTTCCAAATAAATAAATCTCAAAAGATGGGAAACGAGTTTACTCCGCTCCGCCATTTTGTATGCCAAAATGACAAGATTTTTATTCCTCTAGGTTTGAGATACTAGACAGAAAAATGGGCTTCATCATTTATGTATGTGAAAGTCAATAACGTTAAATCTGGAGCAAAAGCAAAGTCGTGTATAATTAATGGAATTATTTTTAAGTCTGTCACGTAGCAGGGTGGAATACATAAAAGTTGATGGTACAAACGCTGTGACTTCACAGAGTAGATTTGATGTTGATACTTGAGACATTTCACACTGCATCTACTAGGTCTGGCCTGGTAAGGCCATTTAGATTCAAGCTAACGAAATGAAGACTATTCTCTTTAATGAACGACAAACGAACCTGGTGTTGATTAAATAAGATCTCGTGTTTGTAGCGACGGCTAAATCCCTTTTCGTACGACAGCATCAACAAAGGTGCAGTCTAGTCTGTTATATATAAGGTTTCTTCATGAAAATTCTCCATTCAAGCTTCAAAGCTTGTTTAAATTTTTTCTATACTTTTTGTGTTGTCTTTCTTTTGGTATTTCGTTTTCGCATTTATTTAATATCACTTTTCTTGTTACTATTATATCCTATTAAAGTTTGTTTTGGTTTTTGTACCACTATTCCAGTTTGAGAAAATATTTTAACTTTAAATAGGATTTCTAAGGTCGTTTTCAAAGTTAATATATTTAAAAAATCTTTATTCCAGCTAAGTAGTATTTTTAGATCAAAAAGCTAAAATTGTTAAGCATATCCTACGAATGTAAATATTTTTTTGTACTTACATATTTTATAAGTCTTTGTTTGTATTTCAAGGCGACAAACATTGATTGTATTTATGCGTGTATCGATATTGACTGATTGATAAAATGTGTCACGAATCGAGTCAAAACTTAAAGCAGTCTTGACTTCTAAAATTTACGTCACTGTTCCACGTTTTTACTTTCACTACTACGATTTGCACCACATGCAACGGATTTCTTGATTATTGTGAATTTTAAAACGCCTTTCTTTGAAAAGCCTTGGAATGGAACAAATGATGCTTTTACTATAAGCTGCTAACGTTAGTGTTATTCTTATTATATGTACGTTGTACATCTATTCATTTAATGTAGATGAACGCAGTTCTGCATGTATGGATGTATGAAAAATATACCCTTGTAAACTGTTTAATTAGGTAAAATCGACAAACAGACTTTTTGTCGGTCCGTAGAGAGATCTTAGAAAGCACCATTCTGGTAGTTAATAAAGCATGATGTTGAGTACAGATAAAGTGATCAGTGAAAGAAAACGAGTTATGTACACACACTGCAACACATTAAAAGTAAGAGAAGGAGAAAAAGAAAAAATGAGAGCAAGCAAAACGAAGGGAGATATAATATAATAGCTATTATATTATTGTTATCCAATCACAGAAAAAAGTAAAGTGGTCCGCGCTCCCAATATTATATTACAACTAGAAGCGCAGTGTAAATAGAACTATAATACACGAATAAAGAAAAATAGCATTCCAAAGGATGCAAAAGTAACGATATAGTTTAGGAATACAGCATCATAGCAATGGTGTTGTCGTACATTTAGGATACATTTTGTTATGTTTTTGAGTGAAAGAATGTGAAAGATGCATTATTTCTTCCGAAGTAAGTAATATTATCGCGAAAGTTCATATTACTGGAAAATGACTTTCCAGATCAGGCCAAGCCAGACATGAGGAAGAAGACATTGAGAAAAGAAAGTAGATCCACGACCAGAAGATGGTCGTGGCTCTACTTGGCGAAGGAAGAATTGAAACTTGATCCATTCATCCATAAAAGAAGAACTAGGCATAATGCGTAGTCTTTTGAAGGAAAAAAGTATACACATGAGGGTTTTCATAGGGAGCAGATGACTAAAAGAAGGAGCCATACATTGATGAAATATAGTTAATGAAGTATGCTAGTAGTGGCAAGAAATGACTTAAGTTGATACGAGGCTACTGGTGCCTAACGTCCTCATGATGAGGGTGAGGATGGTGGTGCAGTGCTGTTGGCGTTGGCCTATGAGCCGTTTTCTTCCAGCTTTCTCAAAGTTAACAAAGCGGAGAAAAAGTTAACATGATACATTCAGCACAATAGCCATTCATAGTCTATGCTCATCATAATGAGAAAATGTGAGATACAGGACATACTATCATTTTAATATAAAAATGGAGATTTGAGTAGAGATATGAAAGCTTAGGTTATACATAAAATGTATAATGTTCATCAACCCATTCTTCATTTTCTCAACTTAACCCAATGATGAGGATGATAGGCATGATAAAAGGAAAAAAATAGGAAAAAAATAAGTTCATTGTAATAGTAATAATAATAATGAAACGTGTCCAATGCTCAACATTCTTTATCCTTTCATCCTTTGAGATCGGAATGAATAAAATGACTTTTACTTTTTGCCCCTCAACCTTTATACTACTATTGACTACTTTACACATAATGTAGTTCATGCATGCATGTTTTATTTAAGCATTGCATAGTTTATATATAATGTGAGTTGTGGGCCTTAGAAGAGGTATTATTCCGGATAAATTCATGATTTAAAAAATACATGCCACTACAATGGAATCTATATGCACGTTGTTTAGTCTGTTCCAAATGACTTACAATCAGCATCAGCTCAATATAACATGCTAACTCAAATAGGCTTCAAAATGGTAAAATACCAAGGAATGTTTTTGTTTTAGTTGTATTAGTGCTGGAACATGAAGGCTTATCTGATTATCAGAAAGAAATAGAAGATAACAAAAGGATTAAATATACTAAAGCTCATATTTATAGGTATATTACTTACTTTATTTCAGGTTGAATAACGAACAGTACAGACATCACAGCACTTCCAAGGAAATGCTGTGTAATGAAAAACCAAAAGGGTTTATTACCCCATCAGACGATGATAACAACGAGCAGAGAGCTTAGGTTTTCTCTCAAAGAATAATTACTTTCTTCCTCGAACAAAAACAATAGGAAACATCTATCTCTTTATATACACATATAATTAGTGTTACAACATAAGTTATGACATGTTCGTAGTTCGTACAAATTGTAGGTATATATTTATGAAAATCAATGAAATCCAGAGATAATGAGAGAACTAAGTCGACATAAAGACCAGTACATCAGACAGATAATACATGTTGTTCCGTGGAACCGTGGAAGAGAAATACATTCCAACTCAATACTCCTTTGATTTTTTATATGCATACAAAGGTATTAAATATAATATCAAATATAAATGTACATATCTCTGAATACTACGGCCCCTGCGTGTGTTTGATTGATTAAGTGTCTTTGTTGTTTTCAATATACTTTAACTTTCGACTCTCAAAAGAGATTATTTGTTGGCACATATGTTACTGTTACACAAAACAGTAATGCAAGAAAAGAAGTAGATTGATTATATTACTTATGAAAAAATGACGAAAAATGTTTTAAAGCACATTTTTACAAATTTGACCACGTTTAAATTCAAATTGTTCTTTTCTTGTGATGACATTTTGGTTGGCCAGCCATGTTATTACATGCAGCCATCAGTTGGCCAGCCAGAGAGTACCAAAAAGCGCAAGCATCAATTGGCTTTCAAGTTTCTATCACACTTGTGAAAAATTATATATTTTTGTTATGAAGCAAGCTTAAACCCTAATTACAAATACAAACCATGTGCACTTTATTTGCTCATGCATGTATTTACGCATTAAGAACCAGTTGAACGCGAACAGTACATTGATAAAACGCAAATGCAACAATAATGAAGTACATTTAAGAAGGAAGCT